>CAEFZX010028858.1:0-71867 GCA_903066825.1 Alfaro cultratus
TCAAAAGATATTTCCATTAGGATATGACTCCACTTCAATTATCTGGTTTTTGTTTAGGGGAGCCCATCAGTGAACACACACACACACACACACCCACACAAATATATATATATATATATATATATATATATATATATAAACATGATACTTATATTTAGTATAGTGTAACGGTCTTCAAGAAATTAGTTGATAAATGGAAACTTCAAATGTTTTTTGAATTCACTGCAAGGTGAAATTATACAAAGTCCTTAGTATAGGTAAACAGTTTTTGAACGTTGTTATGGTTGCTGAATTTATTGTGGAGCAGAAGAAAATAAAAATGTCTCCAAGACGCCAACATAAGTAAAGAAACCACAGATCTCCTTTTCACCATATTACAGACTGGATTGCTCTTCTCCGCCTGATCCACTGAACGCACAGAGTGAGGACCACATGTTGCACGGCGCGCTTTCAATATGGCCCCGGTGCGGGGCTCAAACTTCAGTGTCAGTGTCACGGCGTTTTGGCAGAACGCTCACGGAGAGGAATGGATGAGAGGCAAATACGTCGCCCGCGTACGGCGGCGCCGCCGAGAGTGACTGCCTTTGTTCCCCGTCTCCGTTCTTGATAAATGTTTGTTTGACGCCGTCTCCACATAACAAAAGATTAAAAATACCCACCAGTATTCCGTGACTCCTCGTTTCATAGTCATCAAGCACATGACACTCATTCTTCCTCACACACATACACGCATGAACACACGCATACAGACAACTCATAATAGAGCTGTAATTATGGAGCTGTCAGGGAATCTATAAGAAAAGCCAGTTAAGGGAGGAACTATCGCATCCTCTTCCCTCACACTCGCTTGCTTTTAATCAGAGCTGACTGACAGCACACACACACACTGCTTCAATAAGTCTTTTATTGGTAAAACATTACGCGGATACTTCTAACCAGGGCCACATGCGTTATTATTATCGTCAAACACACACCTGAAAGACACCTATCTCCTCTCGAAGACACAGGCGGGGACGGGTGGTAAACACTAAGCTATTATTTCACACTCCTCTCCGCAGTTTAATTATCACATGCTGCTGCAAAAGCACAAACAAGGAAAGCTCATTAACGGCGCATGGATCACGGAGACAGATCTGAGCTAGCTGCCAAGCAGAGGCGAAAGGGAGCGGAACTACTTTAGACAATGTTAAATTACACTAATGAACTTGCTCCTCCTAATATTAGCGACTTCTGCAAACAGCGAGGAGGGGGAAGGGGAGAGGGTGTGGCGGCGGTGACAGAGGGCAGGGTTATTCGTTACATCGTGACAGAGAGGGAGAAATATTGAACGTTATTAAATTAAAAAGAAAAAAAGGAAAAGTTGAAAACGTATGAGGGGAAAGTTGTAGAAGTTGAACGTTATTACTCATTGGGCTGCTGGAACAGTGCTGAGCATGCTGAGTGGGGTTGTTATCAGGGCTGAGGATGACACGTCTCATAGGCTGATTGACTGATGAGTCTGGTCCTCCAACCTGGTGTTGGCTCTCCTCGTCCTCAACCTCCCCCAGCCCCCATCGCACCCCCTCAGTGAGACTGCAGCCCTCGGCTGGTTGGACAGCAAGAGGTCAGAGGTTCTACAGTGAGCAGCTCTCAGGTTTCTGCTGATGAGGCCGATTCTGCCCGACTTGACACTCTCCTTGGTAAAACATGTAATTACAGTTAGACTTTTTTCTCTCTCTTTCTTCTCCCTTTCTCATCTCATCTTTTTCTCTGGCCCATCATCCGGCACTCCTAATATGTTGACACTTTATCTCACTGCAACCTTCGTCTGATGTGCTTTTTTTTTTAAGCTACATTAAATATATAAACCAGGTGACACGTCCTTCTTTGTTAAGCGGTTTCCACCAACTACTTACAATACCCAGGCCTGTCACAATAAACTTTGCTGAATGATAAATTGTTCCGGAAGTTATCGCGATAAACGATAATATTGTCGTTTATCATGATAACTTCCGGATCAATTTATCATAATCAATAAACTTTAAATTCTAATGAACATTTAACACTGGAACAGGAAGACATTTTAAATACTCAAGATAAATAAACAAAACAGCAGAAACGACAAATAAAATGAATTATGAAAATAAAATTGTTGTACAAGAAAAGGGGTATTTGGGAGCAAAGCACCAGACTGAACACTTTTTCCCATCCAGTTTTTGGTAGGAAATGGAAATTATTAAGCTAGTTAATGAGAGCTAGTGTCTCTACCATCATCACAGCTGAAGTTTGCAAACATATAATGAAAAATAATATTTATCACCATGATCATGAGATGTCATTAAAGTGTCAGGAGAGTTAGTTTATTTTCTCGGGGCCCAGTACTTAACTCTTTTGAATCTCATCTAAAGAACAGAAACTTCTTTGTGTCAATAGATAACTCCTCATCGGATCGGATACAAGTCACATGTGGACAATTATCGGATGGTTTATTTGTTGGGAAAAACTTCTTATGAAAATTTTGATTTAATGTTGTAATAAATTTCTGGTTTTTTTACGTTAAATAAAAACAAAACAAAACTAACAATATGAACTGAGATTTCATTTTATTTTTCCCCCTTTTCTTCCCTGTCTGAATCAGAATCAAACATGGAGAAGAAGCATTCACTTTCTATGCACCACAAATCTGGAACAAACTTCCAGAAAACTGCAAAGATGCTGAAACACTGAAGTTGAGGCTAAAACACCCACCTGTTTGGAGTTGTCTTTGATTGGAAGTGACTGGAACACTGATCAATATATTTGCTGGATGATCAAAACGCAATGTTTATTGCTAGTTAAATTGGTGTCTATATTATGTTTTATGGTGTAGAGCACTTTGAACCTTTTTGGTGGGGAAATGTGCTTTACAAATAAACTTGACCTAAACTAGAACTCAACCAACAGTTTTGTGACTGGTTGCTGCTGAAAGATTCAATTGAACCGGTAAGATGATGTGTGGCAAAAATGTTCCAAAACGTCTGAAAACTGGATCTAACCCAAGAAAACACTCATCTAATTAGGAAGTGACTGACATGTTTGGTTGACACGTTTGACTGACGCTGATAAGAAGCTACCAGGTTTTATGACAAACGTATAAAAAGCCACTGTTGTTAACCAAAACTTTCAGGGTAGACAAAGTAAACTTGCAACCTCTACACTGAGCTTTATCATTTCCATGGCAGAACTGTGTAATATTTATGGACATAAACTGGAAGAGTAAGAACATTTATTTCAAAACCTTTGGTGTTCTGACAAGGCACCTACGTGAAAAAGCACAGTGGGGCCTTCGTTTTCTATTACATATATCTTGAAAATAACCCCCTTTATGGCATTTTGCAGTGACGGGCGCTGAAAAAAGGCTCAAAAACTAAAAGTTTTGTCTTATTATCAAGCTGAAACCAAACAAAACACGCAGCGAGTCAAGTTAAAGAACTTGGAAAAAGCTCCAGACTGAAAAGACTACCAATAAGAAGTCTTTAAATCTCTTGAAATACATCAGAGAACACGTACAACTCAGTGTGGTGAGCAAAGGGTGATTTCTGAAGACTGTGTGGGAAGAGAAGAAAAAATTGTGTAACTGACCTCGGGTCAGGTTACAAGCCACTGAAGCAGACCTCACTGTGAAGCTTTGAAAAGCAAGGGCCTGATTTCAAAAGAAAACCTTCTGCTGAAGCTACAAATAAAATATACACAGATTAAAAGTCAGGTACATAACCCACAAGGCCAATACTATCATTTCCTACAGAAAGGGTAATTATCCCTTTCAAACTCATACACGTATGGAAGGGTTCCTTCTTTGCTACAGTCACTACAATCTCACAGCAGACCCAGGATCAGCGCGTGTGCCGCAGATGCACGTTTTCATTAGCATAGATAGATTCACCTTGGGGCAATTTGCATGTAAATGAACTTGTATTAATGCACTAGCATGCAGCAAATACAGAGATAAAAGAGATAAAGAGATCAGAGGAACGTTACATGCCAACAAAGTGGTTGTTGTCTTTTGAGGCGGTACATTCGCCGGCATCAAGCAAGGCTAATGGGAGTTAGAGTTATTAGGGCAAGACGATAATTACACAGAGGGGTAGTCTGACAGACGAGCGTGGAGACACACACACAAATTTCAAATGTAAGATTTAAAGCGAAGAGGAAGGAATGATCAGACGTAGTGGTGCAATGATACCTCAAAAAACTATGGGTTCAACGAAAAGAAGTACTTTAAGTTTAGTTTGGCAACTAGGCATTGACCTTTTCCAGTATCCTTGGCAATTAATGTTTCATACAGTTAGTATTTCAACAATACTAACTAGCATTAGCAGTGTAAAGGGTAAAGAGACATTCTTTTGAATGGCTCTTTCCCCTGAACTTCAGAACTTTGAGAGGCGTTCTTTGTTTTTTACTTGCTTATAATGGTCTGCTCAAGAACAGCTATTATTCCTACACTTTTTAAATTGCATTTATTTACTCTGCAAATAAATACAAGGGGTCAAAAGGTGTCGTATTTACTGGTACAGAAGAGGTTTTTAGTTTCTGCCAAAGCAACTCAAATCTTTTATTTTCTTCTTTTACCATGTTTCTATATTACAACTAGCCCTAAAATGTTAATGCGCACACAACTTAGAGTAAAAAACTACATGGGTACTTAATATTTAAGAATCTTATATTTTATGAAAAATAAACATGCCTTTCTGCAAGAATATGTTGCACTTTGTGAATGCATACTTAATGCAGGTGATTTTTGTTTTTGTGAATTTCACTCGTAAAAACAGGTTTCTCTAAATTAATATCAAAGTACACTTGAATAAAATGGCTTTATTTTCAAATGTAATTAAAAAACTGTTTTATGTGCCACACATTTTCCTGTCATTCAAAAAAAAAAAAATAAAGAAAAAATTTCTAGAAGAGGCATATGGAAAACACAAAGCTGAGGGAACGCCAAACATTACTTTTACAAACATTACAACATGGATTGAAAACTGATAAAACAGTAGGAATAATTGTTTTCAGTAAAGAATATGCTGGAGACTTTTTAATTTTTGTACGAACAAAATCCTGGTATTTTGTCTTAAGGGTATCAGAATGTGAGAATTTGACTCCAGCTAACTATCTTGCTTGCTAGCTATTTATGGGCATATTTTTGACTGTACAACATCCATAAAGGACAACGCTGTTCAAAATGTTTTTTGTTTTTTTTTGGTTTTCTGTGAGCATACGGTTTATAGACTGATGTTTTTCACAGATAAGGAAACTCCTTCATGTTCATGAAGCAACACATGGCCAAGGAAGGTGTGTAATAAGCATAAAAAGTAGCCTTCTTTCATTTGTACAAAATCTAGTAACATTAATGTAATAAAAACAGAAAACACCTGAAGTTTCTGTCAGTTGTATCTCCTCTGTAACTGACCTATAAATGTCCTACAGTTTTATCTACTAAATATCACCAGATAGAGCGGTAAATTAACACATCTCAAAGATAAACCAATTTGTTCCCTGTGGATCAGCAAGACTGAGAAAAAAAAAACCTCTTGAATATGGGAGAATTCAATTGTCAGGACTGCAGAGAAAACCTGAATAAACCAAAATAAAGAAAATACAGTTAATTTGGAATTTGTATTGGCTGTAAGAAACGTACGGCCCCAGCAAATCATCCTCCCGCTGTTAGAAGACAGAACCCCACATTTTACCGAAAAACCAACAACAGCCTGGATAACCCCGCATCTGATAAGTGCTGATAGGTAATTTTGGAGCAGATGAGAGGCTATTGTTCCCAGAACAGATGCTATGTCGACAGCGGGGCGAAAAACAATCCTGTAACACAAGATAAGAGGTATCTGTGATCTCATTAGAGCTGGTAATGTCAAGCTAGTGGGGTATAAAATGTCTCTGCCGCAGCTATGATGACAGGGCACTTATGGAGGAGATACAGTAAATGTGTTGTCATTTTTTTTATGTTGATCTCTGCAAAGATGGAAGGACGACCATCAACTAAACAATAAGACTGGTTTTGTGTTAATAGCGTCAGCAGTGCTTGGTGTTTGGTCACATTTTGTCATATTAAGGTTAAAGGTTTAAAAATAAAATCAGATTTTTTCATTCTAGCTTTGATTTTAAATGATTTTTAATTGATTCTGGCTCTGTATCCTAAAAAGAAATAAAAAAATATTCTTGAAAAGTGGCTTTTATTTCAATCATTCCTTCTGTGAGTTGTACGACCAGGCTACAAGACGTTTTGCTCAGTTATGAGAATGTTGTCATGATCTAAGCAGAATAAGATTTAATTTTAATCTTAAAATTATAAGAAAAAGTTGTTTAAGTTAGAAAAAAGCTTCAATAGCACTATTAATCTGATGAGAACAGTTCAGTATGTTTCTTCAAAATGGTGATTTGCAGAGGAAAAGGGGGGAGAGTCCTGGGAAAGAAAAAAAAAGTACCAACCTTTACCGACATTCACGCAGCATTTAAATGCAGCGGGTGAGTCGTGCTCGCCCTCTGGCTGACGGAGCGAGCGACGGCGGAGCGGGACGGCGCCGCAAGTTTGCAAAGAATGTGAGCACTCGGCAGAAGCTTGCTGTGATAAGAGAATGTTTCGAAACAATGCATCATGTACGCCCATGCATGCCTCATGAGTTTTAGGTTGACTAAGTTAGAAAGGGAAGCTTTTCTTTCCCCCCTGGGAGTAAAAGGAAAAAGAAAATGATAAGACGGAGAGGAAAAGGGCAGCTTTGGTAATTAACACATAATTTTAACCATGCGCGGGGAAATGTCATTAAACTGTGGATGGGTCCACTTGGTTTGCATATATTATCTTCCCGAGCCCCCAGCCGGCCTCGTATTTCCTCCTGTACTGTATTCACTAGCATGCACGCTTTTCCACGCAGCTGAGTGGAATGCTAAGCAGCCGGACGCCATTTTAGAGACATGTAATTAAAAATAGCTTAAAATTACACAAAGTTCAAGCAAAAAAAACAAAAACAACAACTCTCGTTTACATGCACAATAGATTTAAAAAACACACAGCATTAGTATACAATATCTTTTTGATAAAACAAAAAAGATAAATTTTTTAAACCATTCTTACACTGATATATGTGTATTACACTGATATATGTGTAAATGGAAGGCGATATGACTGAATAGCTGTGCATTAATTCAGTTTCAGCATTCTGTCTGCTTCGCTTCACAACAAGCAATAATTATAGTGACTCTGCTCAAGCTGAAATAAACCTCTGCTACTGAGGTATAATTTTCCTGTGTTTGTTCTTGACAGTTGCTTATTTGAGTAATATTTAGAAGACGGGTTAGAAAAGAACAAAATTATCCTGCACAAAGGTATCAGTCAGGAGAAGGAGGGAGAACTGTGGGAGAATATGTCATGGTTCTTTGAAACTTAACCCAGGCTACGGTGTATTTTGGGCCCAGCTACAATGACAATAGTCACCAAAGCAACACCACATCAACAGTGAAATATGGAAAACATGGCGATGGCAGGGGTTGTCGCTATCAATTTTTATTTATTTATTTAATGTTTTGGGGTGGGGGTGTCAAGGTGGATAAGATTATGATAAAATTGCAAATACCACACAGCAAAATAAGGCTCAGCTATGACTTAAGTCTAATAAAATAAATTAAAGAGACATTGTATTTATTTATTTTATGTGGATAGCTTACTGAACTTGTTTATATTTTGACCCTGAAAAGATTTTTTCTTTTGTCTTTTTATCCACTGAATTCCTCCCATATTTTGGTTTTTATATAGGTTTGGGATCAGACTTTTTTTTTTTTACCTCAGGAAAAAAAAAAGGCCATTTACTGGAGTATAAATCCACTACAAATTTAACAATCAAATACAGTATAGTCAAGACTTACAATCACATTTACATAAGTTAATTTTTCTAACTTTGTTTCTAATATTCTGTTCCTCTGCTTCAGCTTCTCTACGTGACATGGTTAAATTCAAGAAAACCAAATTTAGTTGGAAACTAAGTAAAAAATAAAAGTGTAATTTCAATTGTGAATGTGCGATCAAACTCTGATGAGAACAAAAAAATTAACTCTGCTCTAAATAAGTAGGTTTCTAGTGGATGGCAAGGGGATTGGAGACCGCTCTAAAAGCAGGAAGTGGACTACAGCACAGGGCATTCTGGGTAAATGCAACCAAAAAATTGCTTGTGGTCTTTTCCCCCAAAGACAATAAAGAAACCCCACAGCCACTAAAACTCTGCCATTTTTGTTCGCGCTCAGTGTCTTCTTCAGAAGTCTTTATGTTGCTTCCCTTTGCAGTTCTTGGTGCAGCGCCACCACAGGCAAGGGAGTGAACAGGATTTTCAAAGTTTGGGTTCATCTGACACAATGGAGTTTGAAAATGTAACAAATGTTGCAATTTTAGTCCCCAATGGAACAAAGTTTGCCCGGATACCCAAAAGAAGTTTGCGATTTTCTTCAAATGACTTCAGAGTTAGAGATCAAGTTAAATTTAAGGAATACACAGCAAGATTTAGCTGATCTCGAGCCATTGAGCGCATTTATGTCTTTTCTGTAAAACACAGGAAAGAGACGGGTGATAAAGCACCCAGGCATAAAGCAGCAAGTGGAAATCAAGTCAAAACGGAAGCATTGTTAGCAAAAAGAACTTTATGGATGGGCGGAGAGAGAAAGGGAGGGATGGATGAAAGGAAGCAAAGCAGATGACTCACCATCAATCCTGCTGACCAGCTCCTCAAGGGCCTTGACTTTCCTCTGAATGCCTGGCTGAGCAAATGTATAGTTGTCCTGAGGAGAAGACAGAAATCAGAGTCAATGTGGACCAGGCCCATTCCAGAACAGAGATATGACTTCACAAAGCAGAGTTGTTTTATGTTCTTAGTGTTTAAGCCTTCTGCAAACTCTCCTGAGCGACCTCCATCTTCAATGAAAAAACCATGATCAAGAACCAAGTGGGAAACAAGATTGGGTTAAATGGATGAGAACAACAGTAGCAAAAGTAAAACAAAACAAAAACAGTTTTTATTATATTATGAAATCATGTGTTTGGAATTTTCTCCGACCTGCTGTAAAAAAAAAACCAACCTGATGTTAGGAAAAAAGCGAACATGACGATTTCAGAGAGATGTTCTACAGCCACTAGGCCCGAGGGGTCAGCATTTCGCGGCGCACAATAAAAACAAGTGCAAAATTTCACAATTTTCACTTTAACAATACATTCTCGCCAGAGTTCAGAGGCTATTACAGATATCAGACATGTTTTAAGGAGGCAATTTTGTCAGAGGAGTCTTCTGAAACGGCAAATAAAGAAAAACGCCAGCTAACTAAAACTGGCACGGCAACAGGAAAGAAAAAGAAAAAACAAAAAAAAAAAACAATCAATCTGGCCTTCGGTGATTATGAAGCTATGAGAAAGCAGGAGAAATTGTGTTTTTGTTTCGAACAGCGGGGAGGCTCATTCCCGATCCACTTAGATCCCATCCAGCAGTCCGCCCCCAGGACCTACTTACGTCCAAAGAGAACTTGCACGATTTATGGCGGTAGTTTAGATTTTGCTGCTCGTCACCAAAAAAAAAAAGAAAAAAAGGGAGAGAAAACATACACACTCTTAAATGTCTAAACTCTATTTTGAGACTTCTCTTCCTTTAAAAAGAAAAAAAATATATGGGGATAATAAGCCAGATCATAATCGCAGGAGTCCGCAGAGTCAGACGGTTGAGCTTGCAGAATACAATCCGTGAGGGATCAGCGCGTAGGCATTTAAGAGTGTGTGTGCGCCCGAACACACGGACGCGGCGAGGATTACGTTTCCTTGAGGGGTCATTTCGGCGTGGCTGGAGAACAGCTGATGAGGCAAACGACCCCACAGATGGAGAATGGAGAAAGAGAGAGAGAGGTGGAGAGGGGAGACGAAGAGTAGGAGGAGGAAGACCATTTCAGCAGGAATCATTTACCAAAAACATGAAAAAGTAAAAATAAAAAAAACTGCATCTCTAGCTGTTTTTCAGGCCTACAAGACGCTAACAGATACTAAATATGAGGTTGTGTTCTGGTTACACAGATAAGAACCTCGTTAGATGATGTCCGCTTGACTAATAAGGCAGGTATCTCAGAATCAGGAAGTAACACAGGTGATTTCAGTGATGCCATTAACAAAACGTTGCTTTGTTTAAGGAGAAAATATCAATCCACACCACTCCATCCAGTGAGATGGGGTTGTTAAATTCACATTTAAAAGAATGTAAATTTAACAACTTCAACAGTCCCTGTGATTTAGAGCAAAGTTGTTGCAATTGGAAACTGGAGCAACTGGAATAAAAACAGGCTACAGCAGCAAGCAGCCCAACTAGTTAAGCAGCTAATGTCAGCCCTATAAAATGTTTCATGATTATAATAATATAAAAAGTACAAAAATGCAGACTAAATACTAAAATGAGGGACTTTTTTTTCTATAATCTATGTATCAAGACCAAAATATTTAAAGTATTAAGTATGTTAATTATTGTTTTCTTTTATACATACAACGGTCCAAAGTTACAATACATTTTTTTGCGATCAATTATTTTTATTTTAGTAGTTGTTTTACATCCATAAAAATAAGGATAGTACAACATAATTACTAAAGGTGGAACAAGACATGGAAACAGAGAAAATTGCGTCCAAAGTTGGAATATTTATAGTCACATGTTTCCGGTGCATCAGTAAATCTGACGCACAAACATCCACAAACAGCAATTGATGAAAAAGCTACTATTATTGGTTCCTTTCTGCTTCAAAATATTATTTTAGCCACAGAATTTATTTTTAACTTTTAACCCCGTAAATGTTAGGATGACTCCAGTGTTCTCATGTATCTGTTGACTTACATGTAAGTGTTTTGAGGGTGACAGGTAAGGGGTTTAAAAAAAGTA
Source organism: Alfaro cultratus (assembly GCA_903066825.1). Taxonomy (NCBI): domain Eukaryota; kingdom Metazoa; phylum Chordata; class Actinopteri; order Cyprinodontiformes; family Poeciliidae; genus Alfaro; species Alfaro cultratus. The sequence continues at coordinate 10,911 of CAEFZX010028858.1, forward strand.
ACTAGTTGTTTGTTTTTTTTGTTTGTTTTTCATTACATTACCACATTCAGAGAAAATCAGTTAAATAAATGAAAGCATTTCTCTTCTTCAAATCTCTGCTTTGCTTCTAAGCTCTCTTCTCACGTGTGTGATGTGGGTTTTCATGTCTTCACATCTATTCCAAAGCAGGCCTGCTCGTCTTGAACCTTAGAAAGGCGAGTAGCCATGACAACAGCAACTTCAGCTCTCACATTTACAATTAATCTGAAGCTGCTTTAATAGATCTTTTTCTTTAAATTCTCACAAAACAATTGTCTCACTCCATATTTACCCATCAGCTTGATTTCTTGATTCGCTGTTTCTCCCCCTCCCTCATCATCTTTCCATAATCCCGCCTGAAAGTGATTAACTTTCACTATTCCTCGCTTTCCACTATCTGAAATACCTTTTAACGTCACTTTGTTTCTTGTTCATTTACGTTTGTTTGCCAGCCTCCATATTCTGCCCCTGAGCCTCCTCGCCTTTCTCTTTTTCCTAACACTCCACAGTAATGCAGTTAGGAGCTAAGCAAGTGAGCGGGCCAGAGCAAGTAATTACATTTGCATTATTGAAGCTGCTGCCTTTAATCAACTGCCTTTCTCTGCCTCTTACCACCTCTTCCTCTTGCTGCAGGCTTTTTCTCCCACCGCCTCTTAAACCGGGCCTGATACGCCTCCTTCGTGCATCGATGTAATAACACGGGAAAGCACGGAGGCAGAATAGGGCTTTGACATTGAGCCGTCTCTAAACAAGTGAATAAGGCTTTTAAAAAGTGCCTAAACTCCTAAATCGTCAAAACTAAACTCTTTTGTTCATTTGGAGACATTTGGCAATTATCTATCCTTATGTTCCCAAAACGTTCCACTGCTATTGTTGCCTTCAAGGGACAGTTCAGATTTTTGAAATAGGCTTGTGTGAATTTATCATTTAGTTGTATTACTTGTGTTAGAAAGATGTCATATTGCAGTGAGATTTGTGGGAAAGTGAAGAAGAAAATGAAAACAGCCAGATGAGTATGCTTAAAGGTCATTTTATTCAAACTGAAACTTTGTATCTATGGGACACAAAGGGCACCAGTAGATATTAAACATCTGGATTTTCACAAGAGAGCATTCATAAGTTTGCTATTTTCTCAATGTTCACATTACTACAAGAAATTTTACCTCCTAAAAACTCCAGCGTATTAGGGCGTACTTCACTCCACTTGATGCAGACGTAAATCGGACGCTTAAGCACAAAGTGCCGCATACACAGTTAAACAACTTGGCAGGAAACAATGTTCACATCGAGCTATTTAGTATGCGACATCTTGAGGAAGAAATTTGGAGACAATTTTTTACAAGTGTCTGGCGAAAGAGATTAGAAAACAGAAAATTGCATGATACATCAATGAAGGAATACATGGACTTTCAGGAACTTAAAAAAACGTGGGAGGGAAAGCTTAGATCTTGGGTAAGGATGAGTAACTGTGTCAAGACAAGTGGAAATACAGGAAACGTGTATGAATGACCATGAAATGCCAAACTTTTGTGGACAATACGCACAGTATCCTTCAGAATGTGGGAGTCTTTAGGCCAACAGCTTTACGACTTCACCTTATCAGCTCATCTTCAGTCTAGAGCAGGGGTCGGCAACCCAACATGTTGAAAGAGCCATTTTGGATCAAAAAAACAAAAAACAACTCTGTCTGGAGCCGCAAAAAATTAAAAGCCTTATATAAGGTTTGTAATGAAGGCAAAACAAGCTTTAAGTGTTTATATTAGCTATATTAGCCTATTATCAAAATGACTAAGTGTATACATAATTACCATTCATGATTAAATGTTTATTTTCCTGCTGTGCGTCCTGGACAGAATGACGCACCACGTGACTCTGTTGTACAATGGTGCTTTAAGTTTACCTTCCGTTGCAATATTAATGTATTGTGTTTCATTGCATTGATAAAATTAAAGAAATGCAATAAAAATATCCTGCTGTTTGATGTCATTTTTATTATGAAGATCGACGGGGAAAGGGTCTTTTTTTTTTTCCTTTTGGAACTCGGAAAATCTGCTCCCAAATGCAGTTTGCATAACAACGATCGATCTTTGTAAATAATCACCGTAAAGTGTGTGATCGAAAAAACAACAAAACGGAACGTGCATAACGTGAACCTTATCTGGGCAACAAACGGAGTGCAATAAAACGCAACCGGCAGTTACAAAATCAAACAGCAGCCTTTTTCAAAGGTAAAGTATATAAAACTAAATTAATACAGTTTGATTTCTGTGCAAATGCCAAGCAAGTCGGTGCAATGGTGAGACACAGCAGCATCCTCTTCTCTTTTGACACGCAACCATCCTGAACTGAGCAACAAAACACAATAATATGGCAAAGTGTCATTCTAAATACATACCAACAAAATCACTAATCAATTTATAAAAACAAGCACTTTGTTACTAAATATATGTGCCTATGGCAGGATTGTGTTCTTACGTGTTTAATGTGACGTCTGTTTACTGACATCACTGAACAGCTTCTCAACATCGAGCATGTAAGACAGAACTTGAATCTTGACGCGGCAGCTAAAGCTGCGCCTTCCCTGGAAATGTCTTTCCACATTAGCAGATTTTTCAGACTATAGGCCGCTACTTTGTCCCCATGCTTTGAACCATGCAGCTTATAGCCCGGGGCGACTTATGTATGTACGTTTCCTGTTATTTTCAACAAAAAAAAAATGTAGGTGCGGCTTATAGTAAGATGCGCTCTGCAGTCCAGAACGTACCGTCTTTTTGTTATTTGACAACTTCTCGCTACAGAGCAAACATTCAGGTAATCCTTCCGCATTGGCAATGAATACAAATGATTCGGTCCAAGAATTGCATAATCTCTCCTGGCTATTTTCCTCTTTTGCTCTCCATGGCAACACCACCACACACCCATCAGGTTGTTTACAACAGCCACCTGCCTCGCGCCCTGCCCAGAAACATCACAGGCTATGATGCAAATCTTCGTTGACAGAAATGTTGAAATTTAAAATTTATTCTACCCATTTTTATAGCATTGGAAAACGTTAAGAATGATTGTGTCACGTTTGTCCTCCTACAGAAACCATATTAAAACAAAAAATATATTTTCCACCCCCATCTTTTTCCATTTTCAAACATTCTGGAAAAAGCTCCAGAGAGCCACTAGGGCAGCGCTAAAGAGCCGCATGCGGCTCCAGAGCCGCGGGTTGCCGACCCCTTGTCTAGAGAGATCATTTTCCTACAACTTCAAGACCTGGAAGAGCATGGGAATGTACCACCTTCAATGTCTCGGATGACAGCAAAATCCCTCCAGTGCCATTTTACATCTTTAAGTAAAAACCAAACCGTTCTTCTTAAATCTGTGCCGAATCAGGCCCCTTTCTCAAAACTTGGTTTGAGAAATCTGAATATATTTCACATCTTTTAAGGCCTGAAATTGAAATGATTAAACTTTAACCTAGCAGAAATCCAAAGCCTATCCGTTTTCCTCCTTATTTCTCCAGATTTGCCATCTTTAAACTGACTGATAGTCATTCACAATTTTGCCAAGTAGAAACAGCCTGCTGCTGGCACAAACTTTAAGTGCTTTTAAATTTGACTCCTCATTTACCCAGACAAAAACCTTAAATAGTGACATTAAACTCGATTCTTTCAAGCTGAGAGGGTAAAACAAATGTTTCTCTACTTGCACCAGGCATCCTGATGGCCCTTGTGTCAGGCCCATCTGTGCCTCCCACCCCACGGTGAGAGAGACGATGTGGTTCAGCCCATTCTCACCCCAAAGCACCACTCTCCCCTACTTCCCTACAGATGGATTAGTGTCTTCCTTCCTATTTAGAAAAGAGACTGATGAAAATCTCAAGTTCAGCTTGAGCTGTCGGAGTTGTCACAACTGAACAGAAAAATCTTCAGGAAGGAATAGTGGTGTATCGTCAACAGGGTCAAGCTCCGTTGGTACACATGGGAAACAAAGGTTAGGATTGACTGGTCTGACCAAACAGACAAGTTACTGAAGCTCAAAATGCTGAAGGAGATTATGTGGGTTCTGACAGAAAGTTGTTGCTTCAGCACCAGTAATGGCCTGCAAAGCAAAAGAAGAAGGTTGACGGTCCTGAACTGTGGAACTGGACACTGTGCTGACAATCCACAGGAGGAGGTACTTTGGGCAACAATATGTTGTAAAACCATGGATTCTGTCACCCATGTAAAAGTTAACTTTGAAAAGTACCACCTACTTAAGTATAGAACCTCTCATGAGAACTGTCTTACCTAATGGTTATGACCTATTTTGCCACAAAGCAAAAACGGTTCAAGAATACTTATAAGGATAACCCAAAATGTTTGAGATGCTCCAATTTCACCAGACCTCAATCCAACAGAGCATCTGTGGGACATAACAGACAAAGACATCAGATCAGAGGAGTCACTACTGATCAAACATGCAGGGCTGAAAGGATCTGCTGCTAGCAACTCGGGGCCAGATACCATTGCAAACCTTCAGAAGTCTAGAGGAGACTATGACTCAACGGATCAGAGCAGTTTTGGCATTAAATGTAAGACTAGCACACTATTAGCGGGCGGTCATAATGTCAATTCTTCTGTGTCTCAACAGAGTCTAATGAACACACTGATCTGCTCACCTTTTATATGTAGGTTTATCCCTGCCATATTTCCTTCTTCTTTGTAGTCCTCTCCATTTTCAAGTCCAGCTTAAAGAATCCTGACACCTAAATTTGATTGATGTATTTTCTCTTGCGTAGCTGACTACTGTCCACTGATATCTTGCTGCAATGAGAATAAAATACCTTTTTCCTTGTCATATTTTTACCATTCACCATTACTTTGCAATTTCTTTTATCCTCAGATTTCCCCTAGATTTTATGTCATGCCTACCTGTCTGTTACTCTTTCTTTCTTTCTCCTTTTTTGTCATGTTTTTTCATTTGCCTCCACTTTTACTCCCAATCTTGTTCTCACTTCCTCTCCTTGTCAACTCCAACAAGTCCGATCTTTGATCAGCTGAGGCAACACAAGGAAATCGACACCAGCTCGTTTATTATTCATACATTTTTCCCTCTTCTCCCGCCATCTGTCCGTCAATTCACAAAAAGCGTAAGTGAAACTGCTTTGTGGACACGCGTCACATAAACAAGAACTCCTGTGTCTCTTTCAGAACAAGGTGTCAACAGCTTCCCGTTCTCCCCTCCTTTGTTCGTTCCCTTTTCTCATCCTCTCTTCTCTCCCAGTCAGCTGAATCAATAGCTGCTCTTCACCTCTAAGTCTATTCTATTAGAGACAACAATGGCTCCACATTGGACTGAGATTGCCTCCTTTTGTGGCACCGGATGTCTATCAGCAAGTTGGACAGAACCAACACAACAGAGCCGGAGGAGGGAAGTGTACATGTTTGAGAGCGGAAAAAGTGTGATAAGTCAAGGGAAGAATGGAAAAAGAAAGAGATGACAGGTCAAGATAAAGACTAGGCAATAATGACACGGCCGACTGAAGGACAGGGCAATCATCTGTCATTCACTACTACTGTAGGTGCTGGAGAGCAGATCAAGGAAACAGAGTGATAACATTAGCGGGTTTGGATGTATAGACAAAGATGAAGTTAATTACACATGCAGGGATGTAGCAAACTCTAAACATTTTTGATCTTAGTCAAATTTATCTTTATTTCCTCTCTGGTATTATAATGGACATGAAACTGATTCTTTCCTTAGTCACTCCTCAAACATAAAGGACAAGAGAACTTGCCACTCAAGTAAAGTTCAGAAATAGCTACTTTAAAACCCACCTAAATTTGCCAATATCCAAACTGCAGGAAATTATGCAATTTTTTAAATAGCTTGAACTACCCCAACAGCTGATGGAAGCAGTTTTAGCTGCTTTCTTCAGCTAAAACAAACAGTAACAATGCCAAAAAACAAAACACTTTTTCCTTAAAAACAATAGAAATTTCAATTTCAAACAAGCAAGGTTGTGTACTCAATTAGCCATTGATTGAAAAATAGCCATCAATCAATGGCTAATTTTGATGGTAATATCAGTCAGAAAAAATACATCACAGTAGTTTATTATTTGGAGATATTTCTGTGTAACATAAAGCCACATTATTTACAGAAAACCTGTTGTGGGATTTTTTTCTTGGTGAATATTTAAAATATTCAAAAGAAAACGCAGATTGGGAAGCTAAGAATACCTAGGCGCTAAAGTACTTGATATGCTATTAGCTGGCATTTGCAGAACAGCCAATCCAAGAGCACCATAGTTTTTCCTTAGAATTGATTGGCTGTTTTAGACTGTAGATATTAGCGTCTGCAGTTGCGCTAAGACAGTTTCCACTGTGTATATTAATGCACATTAAGATGTATCTGGTGTTAGAACTACTAAAATAGGAAGTTATAACCATTTTTAGAGGGTGTCTCAACTATTTGCGGATCGTGATTATCTAAAGAGGCTAGAACAAACTGAAATGGACTTCAGGTAGTTTAAGCTTTTTTTTTTATCTATGTGTCTCATTGGCAGACCAACAAGATTACTCATTGGTCTGAAGTCAAAGCAGAAAAAAAGGATACTGCTTTGAGTGTTACTTTGTGAGTGTTACTTTGGATGCTCAGCTTATACAAAACTAAAGTGCTAACAGTAAGCACACAGGGTTAAGCATTAGCTTAGTAATTTAAGATAGCCATGCCACCTTGGAGATTGTAATATATGTGTATTACTTGGCTTGAAGGTGCTTCATTGTGCTTGATAAAGATGAAACCATTGCCAGTTTTAAAGGTTACAATGCTAATGTATCACCAGCAACCACAAAGGGTTAGCGACAGCGTAGTAATTTAAGCTAGTAATACCACCTTCTTTATTGATTATAATTATTAAGTTGATTGTTATATTTGTGTATTTCCTGACTTGATGCTCCTCAATACTCTGCTAGGCAAAAATAAAACCATTACCAGTTTTAAAGGTGACAATGGTACAATTTTCAAATGTTAATGTACCAGTTTTAATAAGAAAATTGCCTAAGAGACTCGAACAAAAGCAAAAGAGTGCTGGTGATTCCTCAGTTTTCAAAGAACATCTACATAGATGAACATCTTCTGTTATCCAGCTATTACAGCTATGCTTTTCAATTATCAGAAAGTTGTACTAGCTAAGGCAGCCCAATCTAAAGTGTATGACCAAGAAAATTTGCTCAGCCTAGCAGGACAAACTATCTCTAAGCAGGACTCTCTAATTATGCAACTTGTGCTTCAAATATATTGGATATTAAAAAAATAAAAAATCAGGTCACTGCTTCAGTGCTGAGAATAGACAGTAACTTGGTACCTTAACTGAATCAAAATGCATGACCTGTCGACTGCATCCTTTGCATTATTAAAGCAGGAGAAGCCTGAACAAGACTTTTTAAACTTAAGAGGGAACCTAATGTGATTTTTTTAGCTTCACTTGATTCTCATCACATCCTTCAAGCAGCTGTTGCCACTTCCATCTCGGATGACCTCTAGTTTAAAAGGTGAGCAAACATGTTGCGGACTGTGAAAGATGAGGGGGGTGAAGAAGGTAAAACTGTGAGCTAAATTTTTATCAGAAGGAAATCTAAGGGGTCCAATTAACTACTTGCTCGTCATTCAACCTACGAAGGTAAAGAAGACAAACGTACACAAACAGAGGCAAGCATACATATGCGGCTGATCGGTTGGTTTGTCTGTCTGTGTAGGTTAGTGTTTGGGAGGGGCGGATGAGTGACAGACCAAGGTGATGCCGCGGTACCTTTGGGAAAACAAGAACAAGACATGGCGTCTGGTTTGGTCTGGCTACCGTCTGCTAGATGTTGTCCCTCAGACCCCTGTTTCACTCCAGGGAAGCTCCATCTCTAGCCGCCACCCCAGGAACAGATGGTCACCTTGACAACGAGCGAGCATACTCCGAGTGGCTTGCAGTCCGAAACGAAAGTGATAAATGTTGTGCTAAGCATAATGTCAGATTTGTGTATTTTGTATGTATTGAATGCATTTAGCATGACTACAGACTGTCAGTCAAAGTTAACTGAAGCAAGTATGTGAAAGATGGGAGATCAGGCTCATATCATGCATGGACTTCAGAACATTTCTGGAAAGGAAGGAAAAACTTGATCAATTTTTAAGGGAAATTAAGAAAAAATAATACTAATTTCAATTGTTTTATTTCATATCAAGTAAAATAAAGGACAACTTTAAATTGCGTTTCTTCAATCTGGAGGACATTGATGAACGTAACGTCTATTTTCATAATCAGGAGAAGAACAGAGATCAGGTGGGGAACTTGCTTGAGAATATGATATCTTGTTCAGCTATATATGTATATATATGTCTACTTGTCTGCATCTAAAGTCTTCACCAGAGAGCAATGGGTGGTATTACTTCCCACAACTTCTACAGGTTTTAATTTAGATGTTCACCACAGAATCCCGATATTTGATGTTTGCAGCTGTATTTAATTTATGATGTGGTCTTTGGTTGCAGATTAACTCAAACAGCCAAAATTATTCATAACCCGGGCAAACTACGGTTAAAAGTTCTCTTCAACATGTTTCTTCCAACTGGAAGTAATTTTAACCTGTTTGAGTCAGCCTGCCGGACAACAAAGCTTATGCTAATTTCCATTGCAAAACTAGAGCAAAAAAGCACGAAGGCTGACTTTCAAACCTTTGCGTAGATAGATAAGATATATTTGGCATGTAAGTGTAGGCTAATTACTGATCTCCCAAAATTAAGGAAATTGGGGTGGATTCATTGTTGCATCCCTAATTTTCATGTGTTTAAAAAGTTCCAGTTAAAGTGTGCAAGTAAACTCAATTTAGAATATGTGGCTGGGCCTGAATTTGAAAAGGCTGTAAGAGGTAACAGAATGATAAAGGGGCTCAATATTCCTGTAGCATGAGTAGTAGCTGTGGATGTCATTCTCAAGGTTATAGGTGGAAAGAAAAAAAAAAAAAGAACAAGAGGCTGCATGAAGCAATTGCTAATTTCTCTCTTCTCTCTAATAAACTTTTATATGTTATTCTACTTTATAGACTTGAGAGAGGGAACATAAAATGTATGCCATTCCCAAATTACAGCCTGATAGGAAAGCTTCCTTGTACTTTCAGAGCAATAGCAGCATACTGAGAAGTAGTATCCCCAAACCGCTGGGGCTGTGACAAGAAAAAAAAAATATTTTAAGGTTCCACTTCCATTTGTCAGGATTACTGTTGAAATATAATAACTTTAGATCCCAGGGCGAGATTACATTTCTCAAAGTTAGGGTCCAGGACTGCAAAAAATACATTTAAGAGCCCCCGTTGTAAAGGGCACATCTGCAGAATTAGCATAAAAGACAGGTTTTGCTGGCTTTAAAAAACAGAGATCCCCTTGGGGTTAAAGTAGGAGGAAAAATGGACTTCTCAAAAGTTTTTGACTTCGTTTTCTAGTCCGAGAGAGGGACAAAAGCTCATTGGCTGCGTTTGAAAAGAACATATCAAGTGGATTAGTCAAAATCTTTTGCCTAAAATGTGAGATGAGGCGACTTTTTTTTCTCTTCCTTTTCTCAAACACATAAAACATTTAAATCTCTGATTAACAAAAACAGATTTTAATCAACAACCCACATTTATGACAGCTTCATTGAAATTGAATTAAACAATTTACGCGGAACCGCTTTGACAAGCTAAATTAGTGAAGTTAGCCGGAGGCGCCATCCACGCTACCAGACTAATTGGCTGAAGAAAAGCCCGGGCCAGTGTGAGGGTCAGCTTAAAGATTCATCTAAAACAGGCAAATGCATTAATTAAAGTAAACGCATCTTCAATTTTTACTGCAGCATTGACAGGCGGCTTATGACAGCTCCCGCCTTCCTTAAAAGCACTTTAACAGGTCACATGACTGGATGACATTAATAAACAATGCTTCATTTGAATATTTGAAGTCAAATGCTGAGACTGTAGCGCAATACTTTACTGTAATTTTGCAAATGGTCTGTGCGGCATTTTTGTGCTGATGCACTCCCTTCGCTTGTCCGTTTAAAGTAGAAAAGTCCCGCAGTGTCAGACGAACGTTCATCTTACCCATGAAACCCTCTCCCACTGTCCACTAGGCGGTGGGTGTGTGTGAGGAAGATTCAAGATAAACTCATCAATAACCTCACATTGAGAACCGTTTTGCATCTCTATGAAAGCCGGCACGTTTATCTCTTTATAAAGTCTCCAGTTAGTCTAATTTGTCAACACAGAAAACAGAACTGCTTGAGTCTTTCAGTCTAGCATGCTCTATAGAGGAAATGTGGTGGGGGGTGTTGGAGGGTGAGGGGAGAAAGACGGGGTCGATGCTGCCAATTAAAGCGGCAGCTCATTAAAGAGGTTGCTTAAGTGAATTGACAGCCAAAACGCTCTCTTTTAGGTAAAAGAGAAGCTTAGCAGCGAGGCACTAATGGATAATTTACTGTAATGAAGAAAGGAGGAAAAAACTAAAGGCTAGCAAGTCAAGCCACTCACACACTGTGGCTGGTGTGGAGACGTTTAACCAGCTTTGTCCTGCAAGTAAATTCATTTTAGTAATGAGAACATTTACCTACCTTGAAAAGCACACACTATTTTTAAGTTGTTTTTTCCCCAGGAACGTTTTGTTACTGGGCAACCACAAACTGAACTGTGCTTTGTTGGGATTTTATGTGACAAATAGCTGCGCATTGGAAGCAGTGGAAGGAGAATGACATGTGGTTTTCAAACATTTTAACATATCTGAAAAGTGTGGCGTGTACTTGAATGAAGCCCTGTTTTACTCTGATGACCCTAAAGTTAAAAAAATGCGAAAATTTAATCTTAGAAAGTTTTAAATCAGTAATTTTTTTAATTGTAATGTTTTATCAAAAACAAATCTAACCTGTTTTTCAATCATTATTATGAAATATGAGTGAGAGTAAAATTGAAATGTTATTCGATGTGCTCATTTATGTAACTAAAAACAGAAGGTATGAGGCAGCATTTATGCTAAACTAATGAACTAATTATTGAATAGTGAATAAAAGTTAAAAAAAATAAAATAAAGGTCTGGGTGGAACTGACCTAACATTGATGCGTTAGGTCACTGGTGGATTATCATTTGTTCACAAATATTCAGCAACAAACCTCTGAAGATTATACAGCACACAACAATTTACTCATTTCATTTATGGATGTCACAAAAAAAGGGGTTTGAATATAAATGCACACCACACATTTCAGATTTTTAATTTGTAAAAAAGATTTTGCGACCATATATCCCCTCTGCTTTCTATCAAGGCGCCGACCCCACCACCCTCGCCGCCTCAGTTTACTGCAACAGCATACAGTGGATGTGGGAGGGGCTGCAGTCGAGGTCGGAGCAAGGATCACCAACTAATTACAGCGCTCAGGCACCAACCCTCGGTCAGATTGTTTAGAAAGCATTAGGGGGGAAACACGGGGCCTCCCTGGTGCATTGCACATAATTAGTCCGGAGCCAAGGTCACACACAGACACAAGCACGGGGACGCGCTGCCGCCACACGCATGCCAAAGCACACACTGTATCCTCCTCCTCTCTTCCTTCTACTACAGCTCTCCTTTTGCCGCGTCTTGCTCTCTCAGAGGGCAACAAGGCACAGCGTCTATTAATTTCCTGAATGAATAGCCTAGCAACTGGTTAACGGTTATTTAAGGATGCTCACATTTTATGCAGAACACAAGGTCTGGACTATTAATTACCTTTAGAGCGGGGCCGGGGCAAAAATTTTTCAGTCGCGCAAATACAATACATCCATTACGGCGACATAAACATAGAGAAACAATCAAGAAATGTTCTTAACCTCTGATTTATGGAAGCTCTGCTAAAACGTCGTCACTTCCCGACACCGTTAGCAAAATTCACAAATCTGAAACAAAATTAAGGAGAGGAAGCCAAAGACGTGTGAGAAATAAAGCCAGATCGGAGGGTGCTAAGTAGCAGCGGTGCAGCTGACTCCACCATCAGCTCAGTCGGGCCCCGTTTGGAATTGACAGATGGCTGGACTGTGACCGCTGAGAGCCGGGGTCGATGGAGAGGAGCTGGTGGCCAAAAAGCTTCAGGATGAAAACACGAATCCAAAACAAGTTTGCAATCAAAGGCTTTCGAGACGCTTCGGACCGCTTTCGGTGAATCCGAGCCAAGCGCGTTTCTGACACGCACACGGCGTGCGCAGCGTGTGCACACAGATGTCCGTGTGGGTTTCTACCAGTCGAGACTGTGTTAAGTTGCTGCAAACAAGCGACTTTCACCTGGACACAAAATCAAAGTGAAGACAAACTTGTTGGTTTAAGGACTTAGCAGCTAAAGCTGCAGCTCAGATGGTCACTACACCAGATACCAAACTGTTTGCAAGCTTCTTTTTTTCTTCTGATGAGCTTTGATACGATTCAGGGCAAGATATTCATACTACTTAAGTTTATGACATTTTGCAAGTAGCAAATGAAAACATCAGACGTGGCATTAAATGTTTTCACAAATAACCTGAAAATTGTAGAAGAAAAATGTGTACATTTCCACCAAGAATGACACCAACAGTAAAAGGATTTTTTTTTTTTTTTGTTGTCTGATTGCAAACTTCTGTGCTTTTTTGACCTTGGTTTTGTTAAATATTCTGTTGAAGAAATTGTATTAGTTCACTTTAAGTCAAAGTTTGAAATTGAAGCAGCATTCAGGCTTTAAGCTCCCACTGATCTAAAAGAAACTTCCAGAAAACTGCAAAACTGTTGAAACAGTGAGTTCCTTTAAATCAAGGCTAAAAACCCAACTGCTTAAAGTTGCCTTTGATTACTAAATATTGGAGCACAGACGAAATATTTGATGTATATTTGCTTGATTATTTTGATTATGACATTTGACAAAACGTAATGTTTGTTGCCTGTTTCATAACTGTTTACTGTATTATGTTTTTAGGATGTGGAGCACTGTGAACTCCCTTGTTGGTGAAATGTGTTATACAAATAAACTTGACTGACCAAAAGCATAAAGAAAATTGTTTAATTCAAAAATTTTAATTTTCCTATCAACATATATTACAAAAAGAAAGCTATTTTCATTCATGTAGCTTTAGAGAACCTAAACAAATTTTACTTAGCTGAACCAAGGGCAAAAATGGCTCTTTGGGATGGAAAGGTTGTCGATCAATATTCCAACCTCTGAATATCTCATAGAGAACTGTTATTAGAGGAGGAAGTAAATGCAAACTGCTGGTGGCAAAATTTTGTTGAAAAAAACGAAATAGTCTCAAGAAGTCCTATTTGTGATTTGCCAAAAGCAATGAAACGGCAGAAACCCGAAACTTCATATTAATCTAGGACTAAGAAGCATGGTGGTGGCAGAATCATGCTGTGGAGATGTTTTTCTACAGCAAAGACAATGAAAAATAACTCAATCGTTATAAAGAAACTTTATAAAAGAAAGACAGTGCCTTTAAACATACAACCAGAGCTGGAATGGAATGGTTTATAATGGCCCAGTCAAAGCCCAGGCACAAATTAATTGGAAATTTAAAGAAGAACGACGAGCGGAAATTTCTTAATTTGGAAATGTGAACACATTTTAATCTGAGCTTTAAAGTCAAGTCAAACAAAAGGGATTTTTTTTATATCTACACATACATACTGCTTTCATCATTTAATCACACACACACAAACCTACACGCTTTTTACCTGGATGCCGTCCAGCAGTTTGCTCATGCACCAGAAGCTGTCAGCCTCAATGTTCCTCAGAGCCTCTTCCTGGAGACTGGACACGTCAAAGTTTTCCACTTCCTCCTCTGGAGAAGAGAAAATGAGAGCAACAACAGAAGGTGAGGAAGGAGCTCTGCAAGGAGGAAAACAGACGGGCTCTAAAAGAGAAAAGCCAGCAAAAGGGGAAAGTGAAGAGAAAGGCAGTAAAAGACAGAAAAGGTACAAAGAAAAATGTGTTCTGCTAACAGTTTCAGAGAAAGTGAGCTGTAGCTCACTTTTTGTTAAAAGCAAAAGTTCAACCTTTTCCGGTTGCTTATGTGAACATTTAGAAAATGTCAGAATAAGGTGTACATTTCCCTCTCGAGTAAGGGAATGTACTTAACATTTCACAGGGTAAACAATTGAGATGTTCCAAGTTTGTTATTCACAGCTCTTGTAATTTCCTCTCTTAACCCCCCCATCTGCTATTTATGATCCCACAGTTATAACTTTGTGCTTTAATGTTTCATTTGGATCTCGGTGTCGAGTCAGGTAGAGCTGGGAGTCTAACAGCGACGCGAAGCCGGGTTTCAATCGCCGCCACTGGAACAAAAGAAGAGCGTTTGAAAGTGGCGAGGAAACCGAGTCATCTCCGGTGGGTGACTTCGACGGGTGTCATCAGATGTCATTAACGGCAGCAGTGTGTGACGGACTGCAGGGGCTCTGACGGGCTTCTGACAAGCCACTGACAGCCAGTGGAGAGAAGATGGGACGAGACTGATTAACAGTGATCCGGAGAGGGGAGGAACCGGAGGGGCCGTGGGGGGGGGAGCAAAGTGCTTCATGCATTATTTTTGTGTGTGTGGTTGTACAGTATGGGCAAAAAAATAATTTAAAAATGGGGGGGCTGTTATGTAGCTAGGTGAGCTTATGTATTTTCCAACAGACACTTGAGTACAATTGGAAGACCTGGCAGCTCTGCTTGGTATCCTTGGCAACCCTTGTGGTACGCTGTCAGGGTTGTAATGAGCATGCTCAATCAGACAGACGGATGGAGGGTCGAAAAGCTGGCAGAGCGCCAAAGCTACAAACCAATAGCTCCAACCTTTTAGGAGTGTGTGTGTGTGTGCTTGAACTTTTTCACATTTCAATCGCTTGCTTTAATGTAATTCGGTGGGATTTCATGCGATTGACCATCGCAAAGTAGCGAAAATATATGAAGTGGAAGGAAAATGATACATGGTATTTGATTTGGAAAAAAACTGAACACCACAAGCCCTTTGCCCTCCACTGTAAACATGATGACATGACAATTGCGATGTGATTCATGCAGAAATGGGTACAAGACGACAAAATATGCACAGAGAGGCCAGTTTCTGCTTCTCCTCATTTCCCTTTTCATTCCATCAAAGTGGTAAGGATCAGAAAAACTAGATGCAGGAAAAAAAAAATCTAATTTTGCTCACCTATCACGCTGATCTTTAATACAGCATACGGATGTGGTCAGAGGCTGCATTGTGATTAGATGTCAGTATTGTTCACAGGAATTGAAGGAAATAAAAGCTAGAAGATGTGATTCGTCAGCAGGTGACGATGTTTTTTGAAGACACCGCTGTTTTTTGCTTCTTTTTTTTTTTTTTGCTCAGGTTTAATCTCAAAACAGCCTGACTTTCAAAATGAGATCTAAAAAGTAAAAGGTGTGAATGAAAACTAAGCCAGAAAAAAAAAGTCAAAGGCAATCAATGAGATCTAAACCTGGAGCTGAGGCAGCTGTCCGAACAGCACAGATACAAAAAGCCTCCATCTGACCAATCTGGGCTCAATCCTCAATTTAAAAGCCCGTCTTTAGTGATCCAAAAGACAATGACGCTACATTAATATGGGACTCTCTGTGGTACCCAGCAACACCCTGAGCTCCATTGACGGCATTAAATCTGCAGTTGAAAAGATTCATTGCGAACAGACTGACTAGCAATTCGAGTGGTGTCATTGCTGATTAACAGGGCGGTGAGAGAGAGCCACTGCTCCGGCGTTTTGGGAGACCCTGAGAGTCCCCGAGTCTCAAATCAGTCTTTGTCGCGCCTACGGCCTCGCTGTCGGGCAGATTCCCAAACCTGGGCCTTGACTGGGGAGCAGATTAGAAGGGACGGCTTCCAAGTGTCCGGTGGTTGCTCTGGAATTAGGCGCAGCTCATCACAATAACAAGGACACACAAGAGGAAGGACTTTAAAGGAAGAGAGGCGGTGGAACGAGAGCGGCTGCGCTCCGGATGGCCTGGGTTGGATCACAGGGCAACACTGCCCCCTGTGACCGTGGAGGGAACTGAAACCCGGCGGCAGCATCCAGATGAAAATGGATCATTGCTTCAAAGCTGGGGTGTTGAGTCATTTTCAATGCTTGATAGCTCTCTTTGAACACTACTTTATGGTGAAACCATGGGTAATTTTCACACCAGCAGAAGGCTGTTATCATGACTAAAAAAACTAAAAGGAAATACAGAAAGTAACATTTAGTGAAGTTTGACGCTCTATAACACAAGGGTTCCTACAATTTTCATGAAGAAAATGCAGACTTCTTTAAATTGAATCTGGAATGTGTGAAAACAAGAACAACAATGGAAGGAAAGCAGACTGAACCAGGAAAGGAAAGAAAGGCAATTTGTAAAGAAGGGAAAAAGGAAAGAAAATAGGACAGTACGTAGGTGCGAAACAAGGAAGAAATGGGAGGAATAACATGAAAAGAAAGGACAGAAGGAAAAATGGTAGAAAGAATTAGAGGAGTGCACAAGGGAGGAAGTAAAAACGCAAAAAACAGAAGGAACCAGACAAGGAACGAAAGACCGGAAAAGAAAGAACTCAAGTAAAGAAATAAGGAATGACAACAACGGAAGATTACAAGTGAATATAGAAGAAAGCACAAAAAACATTAAAGTAAAGGAAGAAAGAGTACAATAGCACAGTACACTTAGATAGTGGGAAAAGGAATGAAATCTTGAATTTTTCCATGTTTTCTTTGTCATGCTTAACCAGACCTGTAAAATAGTGAAATCTCATTCCACCCAATTCCAGACAACATAGGAAACCCTGATAACAACCAACTGCTGACCTTCCATCAAAAGAAGAAACTAATTAATTTCAAGGGACCCTGGCCCCCAGCAGAAACTCCAACAAGACATTCTCTGGGTGATTATTTCTGGTGGTCTGCCCTTGCAGTAAAAGAACCAGCTGACAATACATGTCTGGGATGCCATCTCTCAGGGAATGCTTAACAAATGAGCCGGGAGGGATTTTTTTTTTTCGGCAGTTCAAGCCCGAATGAGCTTCACGTCACGAGGACGGGAGTTTCGGCAGCTTGAGTTGCGTGTGAGATGTGGCTCCTTAATTATCCCCGGCCAAATAATGCACTGCCGATCCTCTGAGGCAGACCGCGACGTCTTGAGAGAGCAGACACCAGCGTTCATCTTGGTAGAGGGGATAAGAACTTGTTTGGCACACGCCGCAGACTTCTGAGTCGAGCCAAGAAGCATTCGCTGCTCACGATGAAAACTGGGGAGTGAAACACTTTCGTTTGTTTTGAAAAGCCTTAAAGTGAAACGGTTGTTATGGAAATGTGGTTACCGGAAGGTGCCACTCTTTGGGATTTGGGCTTCCTTTTCTTTTACTTCCCTTCCAATTTCCCCATTGTGCACGGTCCATAAACTTTGACTCTCATCCAGCTTCGCTTGTCAGAGTTCCAATTGTTTTAAACTTTAATTATTGCTCTGGCTGTAAAAAAGGCAAAGGCTGGTTACTAAGTATTTAAAAAGTTACAGCTTTTAAACCACAAAGAAAATAAACATTATACCCTTCCTATGGTTTAAAGTCCATTTAATGAGATGCCAGCTAAAGTGCTGAAGCGTTTTGTTTTTTTTTTGTTTTGTTTTTTTTTTTTTTTGTTTTTTAGAAGATCTCGGACACTTGAGTGTCTCGGACACTTTCTTTTTCAAGCATTGGCTTGAAAAAGAAAAACTCTGTACAGTGGTTGGATTATTTAAAATGAAAACAGCTACCTGAAATACTTTATTTGGATGTTGTATTCACCCTGTACTGTGATTATGTGTTAATTTACCTATAAAGCAGGTAGCAGAGATCTGATAAGTCAAGATGGCTTTTAATGCCAGGTGTGAACAGTCATTGTGGGGAAAGTCCACTTTTGGGATCTTCGAATCAAGTTCTTAAGGACCTGCATCTCGCAACTTTTAGAGCCGTCCCTGATTCACCACACCTGAGGAAAAAGACTAATTCACTTCCTCAGTATGCACTCAAGTTCTCCAGAATCCTAGTACTAACTACATTATTTGATCTTAGTGTGTTGAAGCAGAGACGCATCTAAACATTGCAGAAAACCGGATCTTGAGGCCTGGATATAAATACCTCTGATCGACTTAGACCTAACTAAGCAAGAAACATGTGATTACCACGTTTGAACTGGACCCAAGTGGTCATCACTCACTAAGGTCAACTTATTTTAGAATTAATGGCACAGTCTGATCAAACAAATGTACCAGAATAACTACAATAAACAACTGCTTTGAACTGAGCTCATCATACTGTCAGAATCTTACATCAACCCTTCCTTGAAGGTTTTAGAAAAGCAGGGTTTTTTCTTAATGCCATTTCCTGACTTTTTATTCTTTCTCAACTAAATAAGTGCACTTAGCCAGAATTTTTCAAAAGTTAACTTTTGCAACTGCAAAATCGCCTGTATTTAAAAACTTTTGAACTACTCAATGTTAATAATTGTAAAAGTTCTACTTATATCTTCAAACATTGGTGTGCAATCCTTCAAATCTTCATTATTTATCTAATTTTTCCCTATTAACCCCCCCCCAAATTCGCCATTCTTGTTCTCTCCACCTCTCGGCCATTTGACATCCCCTCTGTTGCCAGTCTGCCCTGCCAAGCTGTTCTCCACATTCTCTTCCTACTGGCCGTAGAGCCAGCTTCCTGCCAGGCCCCAGGGCTCATTTCCTGTTTGTCCTGGCGCAGGGGGCAACTTGTCCAAAGGGACCAACTGCTTGGTCGCAGCCAGCTGTGAATACTTGGCACAGCTTGGCTTGCAGAGCTGGGTTGCACCACCTGAGACCCACAGACAGACACACGTGCGTGGATATACACGGCACACACCCCCTGCCAAGCGCTGCCATCTGCCCTTTTACAACTACAGGGGCCACAAGGTAACGTGATGTAAGATGATGAACGAGCTAGTTTGGTCTGATGTAATCATAAAGTGCGCGTGGCGAGCTTGTGACAGCTCGACAGCACACAAAGTCAACAACTGGCGATTAAAAATAAATAAATAGAAGAAACACCCCAGGTCTGACAACCGTCTGTTGGTTCGGATTAATCGGGAGCAAACCTGAGCTGCCAACTTCCGAGGAGAGATGGTAGCCGATCAGCTCTAATGCGCAATAATGCAGTCATCAGTTTGAATTATGGCACCGATTCTGGTTAAATCTAATGATTCTAATGGCTTACAGTTCAGGTGCTAAATCCAAACATGACACAATCTGGCAGAATGACACCCAACTGACACAGCCGAGGGCGCGACACTTTAAAAGAAAAATTCTTTTTTAAAATGACGACAACATGCGTTAGCTCCCTGGGAAACCTGTAATAATTCAAATGTCTGAGAGTTCAGGCGGCGGCGACAAAATGTGATTTCCTCTCGCTGGCACAATTAGCCTGATAACACCGTTACCTCGTTAATGAGAAGTGAACATTTTCCAGAGAGGTGGCACTTATACTGTTGGATAATTAAGAAGAGAGTCAACATGGCAAAGCTGATGACACAGACACAGCGAGGGAACACACGCATACACACATTCAAAACATTACAGGAGATGAGAACCAATTTATAGTAGTGTGTGACACAAGGTGCAAGGATATGAAAATAGACACCTGGAGGTGAGAGAAAACATAATTGTTTTCTTTCCCCTGCCCTAGTAGATCTTTTGACAGAGCAATCTTCATTCGTGATTGAAACTCATGTTCCGTCAATGCTGGTGGCATTTGTGTTGTACATGTTACAAGGCGATAGACATCCTTCGGCAATCTTTAAGGGAAACCTAAAAGGCTAAAAGTAGTAAAGAGGGTTGACCTCAACCTGATACATACTGTACACCTCTTAGATACCAAGCACAAAGGCAGCTCCCTAACAGATGACTTATGACGTCTTAAAATCGATTTAGAGACGAAAAAGAATCAAATGGCTGAAGACGTCCAACACCAATCTAGTGTTAATTTCCCTTCAAACATGAAGTTCTTTCCGATTGGGGCATGCACTCAGGAAAACTGGTCCAACTACTTGCAGGATAGCAAAACAACATGTTAATGCATCATCAAGGCAATGAGTTGTGGCTAGAATTGGAGAAATGGGTCTTGGTTTGGTTTAACCAATATAGACATTGGGATTATGAGGTAAACTTTGAGGAACCATGAAAGGACTGCATTGTAGTGCTTGAGAATTACAATCTGCCTACAAAGCAGCCAATCCAGGAGCTCCATTCGTTTTCCTTGGCTGTGATTGGCTGCACCTCCAGAGTGGAAATAAAGACGACCATGGATGTTAATTAGATTAGATGCATTTTAATGCATATTAAGGTATATTTGGCGTTTGGTGTGAAAAAAGGCAGTTGTAAGCACTTTTAGAGGAGATTTAATGTATGAGTATTTCTGGTATGTGCAGGTGAACACCTCTGTAATAGAAGTTACTTTAAATGAATGTTCATTGATGAGGGGTCAAATTCTTGTATTTCATAAGAACTAAATGGCTGAAATAAAGTGAAACAAGGTGCTACAAAAAGTTTTTAGAGTGTAATAGGTCACTTAATTTCTCTTTATGGAGAAAAAGCACTTATGACTATCTCTGTTTATCCAAATACTTTAGTAGGCATGTAAAAATGGAAGCAAGAAGGAATAAAGTGGCAATGGAGAGATGAGCCAGGGTGGGCATTTATTGTATTGTGTAACCTTTATTGTGATAAATTTGGTTTTATAAGAATAAATTCCACTAAAATTATTTAAAAACCAACAGAACTGCCCTTTTTGTCAGAATTGATAGTTTTACTATTTTATGCACTGTTAGTTCAATAAAAGCATGAATAAATAACACATTAGAAAATAAAGTTACCATGAGCAAATTAGTGATACAAATCACACTTTCTGTAACCCGCGTCGTAATGAAGCACATTACAAACAAGAACATTTTTCAAGAGCATTATTTCTGTTTGTGGGGCTACTGTTGCTGTGACACACAGTCACAACCATACAGTTTTCTAATAAAGTAGTAATAAATAGTTCTTGTCGTGTTATCACAGTGGTACTGCAAAATACTCTGATAAAACCAAGTCCATATCGCCCACCGCTAGTACGAACCGACTGAACAGGTGAGAGCTGACACACATCGTACAGGCAGCGCTCTGGATCAACCCTGCTGAGTTCAGCTTCGCCGTCAATTATTAAAGGTCTAATGTGAACTGGACATAGAGGTCTCGGTTGAGGATGTATGAGCAGTCAGAGGCAGTTTAGAGAGAAGCTTATCTCTGCGTAGGTAATGTGAGAGCAGGGAAAGCGGAATGGAGTCCAAAAGAACAGCTGCCTCACACACCTCAGTGGTCCTCCGCAGGAAATTTAGAATGCACCAGAGTGAGCTTGAAAAGACAAAAGGGATGTTTAACGTGACATAATCGCCCAGCGCACCGCAGTGGCTGTGGAAAACTAAAGCCCTTACCCTGCCATCTGAAGGCAGCCTGCTTCATTCAAACTGCAAGTACACACACACACACACACACACACACACACACACACACACACACACACAAAAGAAAAAAAAATCATCAAATTTCTTTATTTGATAGAGCTTTGAAAAAAACTTGTCCCCTTAAGAGCCATGCTTTCAGCGTTGAATGAAAACGTCGACCTTCAGCCTCAGCAATGATAAGAAGCACTTCAGGCCTCTAAAAGAAAAAAATAAAATAAAATAATAATAATGCCAGCAATGTTCCAATCCCCTACTATCTACTCTATAAGCAGCGTGTCCATACATCATCCCCTGTGTCCCGAAGCTGTTTGTTAGATAACGTAACTCCTTGACATCGAATGGAATGCAGCTATTAATACCGTATCAGCCCGTGAGCAGACACAAAACGACCCCACGAGCCTCGAATTAAGACGAGAAAGCTCAACGTCCCTAATTTCTAGCGAGTCTGCGCCCCGATGTTTCGTCCTTAGACGTCGTACAAAGTGTCCCATCCCAAGCTAATTTGTAAAACGCAGACGACTATGAAAGAGGGAGTTGACGTGAGCACAGCTAGTGACATAATCTACTTTTGTGCAACCATGGCGATGGCAGAGAGTCACGCAAACTGCTGGGGCGTTTTACTTTTTTTATAGTTTGTTTTTTTAAGACAAGTGTTTTCTCCCTCACAGCAGCCAAATTCCAGAGCAGTAACACGGGTAGAAGAAAGAGAGCGATCGATATTACAAATCATAGCTGGAGCAACAGATTTGTTCCTGGTGGGTCTTGTAATTGATAACCACTGAAAGAGCTCGCAAACATGACAGCAATCCTAAAGCTATTTTTCACCAAGAGGGAGGGGGATAAAAGTCAAGTTTGCTGAAACGCTTAAGTCACTGGCTTTTCTAAATGGAGGAATAAGGGGCTCCAGCTTGTCATTTATAACATGGATATTTTGGCTGTTGAGCGTTCGTATATGAAATTGTAATTAATCTGGAAGACAGTGCTTGTTAGTTGCTGAAAAGGAAAGAGAAAACTCTAGGATAGAGCATTCCTGAGGTTTGATTTTACAAGTCTGGAGGCGATGAGATTGTAATTTGACCCCCTATGCTAAGAAACCTCAAATTTTCCACTAGTTTTTTGCTGATTATGGACATTTCTGGAAGAGTCCTGGAAGAAAACGACAAAACTGTTCTGTTTTTCTTGATCAGTTGTTGAAGTCGTAATGCTGGTGCACATACGGTGCAAAACATAAGTCCATAAGAGTCCAAGTATCGACAACTTCAAGGTTCAGAGCAGCCGAGCATTCAAATAATAATTTTTTCCCCCCTCTTAGTGTTTCTATGCCGCTTTTCTTTTCTTAGAAACCCTCAGTGAACGGCACAGGAACTCTGACGGAAGTCCAGACGCACTCAGTGAAGAAGTGAGTCACCCACTGTTCTGATTTTGTGATCAGGTGCTTCAATCGCCAACTGGAACTTAATTAAAGCTTTTTAAAAAAAACGTTTATTAAACTAACGACCTGACAAGTGCTCATTTATTTGAGTTTTAATTTTAGCTCATGGACATAATTCCATCATCACAATGACGAGCAAACATACGCAGGTGACTGTGTCAGATGAAATTTCCTGCGTTTTCAAGGTGGAGAAAAAAAAGTAAAAGTTGAAAATGTACAAAACTCTTTCTGATTTTGAAGGGGAGCGAGTCCTAAGATGCAAGTGAAAGATCAGCGCATTAAACTGTTAGTGTATATAATCGCCAAGCTTAGTTAAGGAGATAAAGCATTAGGGGAACGGTAATAAGGAGGCATTATTAGCGCCACCAGACATTAACACACAGGTGGCAGACATGAAGAGAGAACATGCAGCACCATTTGTTTTTAGGAATGTCTGCGTCGCTGCACATTAAAACGTAATTATGTTTTCCTACGCGAGTGCGTGTCCGCGCACACGGTCCTGACGCAATCAAAAAAAGAAAAAAAAAAACGCCACACGCACCAACCGGGAGGCGACGAGGTGAGACGGGCGTTTCAATTGCCTCCAATTGCATCAGGTCAAGCGGAACGCGTCTCGCTGGTGACAGAATGATAAAACTATTTTTTTCTCCTGCGATCAGGCGCCTGACACGACAAAAAAAAAAACAAAACAAAAAATATATATGAAGGGATCTGCGGCCTCTCGCTGCAGAGAGCTTCAATTTATGGCTTTTTATAGTCAAGTAATTAAGTTAATCTAAAAATATTCAATAACCTCTGCGATTATTCATAGAGGATAAATCATTTTTTGACAGAACTATTTCTCGGGATCATTTAGGAGCTTCATTGCTTTTTATCTTGAGCGATGAGAGAATCTTTGGAAATACTAAGATATTAAGATTAGGCCGGATGCAGATGAAAGCACAGCCATTGATTTTAAGCCACTGTTGAGCTTTGACAACCATGTGTCATTGCACATACGCCACCACATTGTCGCACATCCTTTTAAACAAAAACAAATAAAAAAATCTCTCAGATACTAAACCTACAACAGTATAATCTGTATAATCAACATTTTCTTCATTTTGATTTGTTTTAGCCAATTCTCCAAAAAGCTCAAAGAAATCCATTTCTCTATGTTGCTTTCGTCTCAAGGTAAATTGTCTTTGGCGTTGTGCTGTCCTCTTCAGCACGCAACAGTCCAGCCTTTCAAAACCCGTTGGTAAAAATCCACCATTGTCTTAGACTCAGTGTTCAAAGTGTGCGAAAAGAGTAGCGGCTCACATTCCAAAAATTACGGTAATTACTTGAGGATTCAAACATTCGTTTTGTGACGCATTTCCAACAACACAGGTTGATAAAAAGCTTTTACAAAAAGAGTAGCAACAAACTATTGTCATAATTTTGTGCTCCAGTACTTGATGCAAACATTATTGCATCCAAATTGACATTCTATGATAACACTTTATTTGAAGGGGTGTGCATTAGACTGATATTACAGTGTCATAAATATGATACAACACCTATTATGAACATGAAAAGTCTTCATGAATGTTTATGACTATTGTTATGACATGTCATTTGGTAAATAAGGACACTTTTACTTCAAAGTTGTACGAAAGGTTACATTAAAAGTCTATTAAAGTCACCAACTTTGCATTATTTGGTAAATAATGACATTTTTAATGCAAAGTTGACACTTTTAATGCAACTTTTAGAACAACTTTGCATTAAAAGTGTCATTATTTACCGAGTGACATTTCATGACAGCAGTCATAACCATTCATAAAGATTCCTTCATGTTCATTACAGGAGTTATGTCATGTTTATGACAGTGTCATGTTAGTCTTATGCACACCCTTTCAAATAAAGTGTTACCCATTCTACCTATCATCACCTTCCTAAAACAATGGTCCAAGTCATTTTTTGTCAAAAGTAATTTTGGCAAAAAAAAAAGTCACATTTGACAAAAAAGGTACCAACATTCAAAATTCATCATGAGGCAAAGTTATGTTATATTCAGCTATTTGCTCAAGCCAATTGGAGCTAAATAAGTCATAAAAAATATGTAATAAATAACAAAAAAGAAATTCATTTTACTCTATTGTCATTTATTTATGACTCATACTATGGGGGAAAAAAGCAAAGTTCAAAAAGAATCAACTCATCCATGAAATGTAATGTCCAAGACAGATGCAGAGCGGAGAACTAGTTCTCTGAGGGAGATGAGAACAGCCTTCTTTGAACTAAACAAATAGAAATGAAATATTTCTATCTTGCCTTATAATGACTTCTACCACTGTTCGAATTTACAGATAAGACGCTGCGCGTTAGCTCTTTAAGGTGACGGAGGCAGAGAGTAAACGCAAAGTGGCAGCCATCAAAATGTCAAAGAACATATTTCGAAGGAGTGAAAAGTTTATCCAGTAAAAAGCTGGAGGGAGATAAACACGGAGGGTCGCAACCACAGCGTTGATTTAATTTCTGCCAGCCGAATGCTATTACTTACCCCAGAAACATGGTGATTGTGTTTGAAACCGAACAGAGGAGCGGGGCATTTCTCGAGCCAATAAAGGAGACAAAGAGAGACACGGTCAGAGAAAATTGAAGAACAAATCTCTTACTGTCTTTGGGAAAATAATGCCCACACCACGTCGATAATCTAGCCCAATGATTAAAGTAATAGCAGAATTAGAGCAAGCAAAAGCGGACGGGGAACAAAGCAGAGAGGACCATGTTCCTGCTGGATGTCAGCAGCTGAGACGGGGAATCGCAAAGCAGCTCATTACAGCTAATAAGAGATGCTAATCAGAAGGAGATTCAGAACAGAGGACTTGACCAACAGAGGCCAAAGCATAGGGATGGGGAGGGGGAAGAAGCCAATCTGAGTAAACCACCAACTGGCAAAAATCCATTTAGAGAAAAATTATTGATCTATAGACTATCAAGCACAGATGGACACAAAATAAAGCAGGGGGGAGAATTAAACGGAAGAGGCAGAAATAAGTGGAAATACCGCGTGGAGAATTGGAAGGAATTACTTTGAATGCATATTTCATGAAAGCAGATTCTTAGTATTCTGCACAAACTGTCTGATAACATACCTGAATACATTCTACCTGTGGATGCAGAAAAGGCCTTTTGAAAATAGAATAGAACTTCTTTTTTTTTTTGCTGCGTTCAAAAAATTAAGATTTTGGTTTGAATGTTATTTCATCAATTAAGTACTAATTGCTAGCTCTGTTGCCTCAGCTTGCACCACAATTTGAAAATCAAAACCCTTCCATCTCTAAGCACACCTCAAGGCTGTCCCGTTAACCTGCCGTTAATGGACCAAGTTATCAAACTTCACGCACAAGTAATGCGTTTGGCAAGGTCAAACAGAGCATCAAGTTTGCCGTTATGCTGATGACTTTGTACGTTTTTATTACAAATATCCATTTTTCTCAACAATGGATTGTTTTACTTACCTAGCTGGGTTACTTTTCAGGTTTTAATCTGCTTTTATTCCCATTTTTCTCCTGAATGAAGAACTTACTTGGAATTGCAATAACAGGAAACTATAAATATTAGCTTAAAGTTTTTACTTTATTTAATTAAAATATGTCAGGCAGAGGCTACGACAACGGTCCCTTGTCATACTTACCCGTACTTCGATCGTTATCACTTGTTATTTAAACAACGCCTCAAAGCGTCTAACATAAAATCAAATGAAGGTTGAACTAAGTTTTTGTTACAGTACACAAGTCTGCATACATAAGCTGCTCCTGCAACTTCACATGTAAAAATTTATGTAAAGATAAAAATGCACATCATTCAACCTGACAAAAAATAAAAAACAAAGAAGTTTTCTTTCAACCGAATCATCGAGACAAGGCAGACGTCCGTATATAAGACATCGCCATCTGTCCATCTCCTGTATGTTTGCATTCGTGGCGGCTCGCCTCGTGAGTCCGTGCCCTGTGTTTGTGTGTGGTGTTACAACCCTGAAGGCATTTCATCACAGCTGACTGACAGCATGTTTCCATCTCCCTTGCTTTTGTCCCTGGGTGCTCCACCTTCCCAGCCAGTCTGTCTGCAACACCATACACACACACACACAAACAAACAAACGCCGCAAAGACTCAAAAAGAACCAGCTCGGTGTGTACGTGTATTTGTGTAATCAGCAACATATTACCATTTAAAAGAGATTTCCTGCTGAGCTCTCCCTGTTCTGAAGGATTGCACATCGTATGGTCCTCTATAATAATGTTCCTTGTTCGAATGCCCTACATGAACAGTCTGTTTATCTTACTTAGATTATTTATACCAACCTATTTTCTGCCAATAACGCCACGCACAGCCCCAACAAAAGGGAACACGCTGATTGATTTCGGTAATCTGGCGAATACTGCAGCCTGTTGGCGCAACAGCGTGACGCACAATAATGTTCGAACATTCTGGATATTCTGCCATCACATTTCTGGCATCTCCTACATTTCAACCAACTGTTTTAGATGAATTTTATGCAAACTGCAAAACCT
Source organism: Alfaro cultratus (assembly GCA_903066825.1). Lineage (NCBI taxonomy): Eukaryota > Metazoa > Chordata > Actinopteri > Cyprinodontiformes > Poeciliidae > Alfaro > Alfaro cultratus. The sequence continues at coordinate 38,418 of CAEFZX010028858.1, forward strand.
ATTTAGTGGCTGTGCAGAGAGTACTAACGTTTTCCTTTTTTTGTCAAAGGAAAACAAAATGCTCGCAACATAAAGCTGACTGAAACATCGCTTGCATAAATCTCAGCGATGCATTTGGCAGACACCAGTTGCTACGCTTAAGTAAGTGATAAAGAACATATTGTGGAGGAACGCAACAGTTTGTGGCCTTTTTTTTTTGAAAGCTTCATGTATCTTCTTGAGTTACAAAAACAAAGAGCTTCCATCTAGTGATAAATAAAAAAAACCTGGATTGAAAGCCCCACAAAAAGCAGGTTACTTTCTACCACTGCACTACCTGCAGTTCTCCAACAATCACAACTCCAAATTATTTCTAATTATTTGGGTGAATCAAGCTGCTTCGACATCTTACCCGATGGATTTTCTGCTTTTGACTTGCTGTCCCTTCATAGCCCTTACTTTAGTAATCCCAAATGCCATTTAGAGGTTAGCGTCTTATTTAGCAGCAATAAAAAGCACATAAAATATATATATATCCAGAAAGCTCTGCATAAGCTCGTCTTTTCACCAAGGATGGCTGCTTTTGCAAAACACCGCATGGAAAGGGCAAGTCTGGTTCAAAAAGAACTGATATCCAGTTTTAAAACATATCATTTCAAAAGAAATCACAAATTTTCCATGATATTCATAAACTAGACAAGTGCCTTAATATTAAACGTTGCTTTGATGATTTGAAAACAAAAAGCATCCTTCCTTTATCTTCTTAAGATAATGGTGGAATATAGTGCGACCAAATTTTGCAGTATGTCAAATTTGCTGCATCTAATGATTATTTTGGTAATTGATTAATCAATCGCTCTGATGATTAATCAATTAATCCAATAAAAATGAATATGACAGGTTGTACAGATTTTTATTTTATTTAACCACTTATGTCTTTTTTGGAACAATATTAGAAATACATTAAACAAACAATTTCATTCTACTTCTAAGAAAGCTTTTTTTTTTTTTGCCTTAAGTAAATCTCAACCAGGTGAAGCAAAAACTGTAAAACATATTTACAGAAAAAGGTGGCCGTTTTTTCCTCTTACATGCAGAATGTATTCTTTTCTTGTACAGTTTTTTTCCCCCCTCAGCAAATGTTCTTCTTTTGAGTCTGAATACTCCAGATAACGATTAATCGATTACTAAATTAGTTGACGATTATCTCAACAACCGATTAATCACTATTAATCATCCCAGGCCTACTGTTAATCTCCGTTTGGCCTAGAGCTAATTGCAGAAATCCTAATGAAACCCCAGCAACTGAAAAGCCATAGCTCTCTTTCTCTCTCTCTGTTTCTCTGCTGTGACACGAGCATCTTAAACGCAAAAGATTGTGATGGAAACAAAAGCTGTTTCTCTCTCCACTGATGGGAGACCACTGATGTTTCCTGACAGCATGGGAGCATCTGAATCCCTCTTTCTGTAAAAGTCTTGCTTCGAGCTCCGTCCCTCTCTGTCATTCTCCAAACCCCCCGACTCTTTCTTCCTCTTAAGGAACTCCGGCTGCTGCTATTATCTCCTACTTTGTCTTCACTCCAGTCTTGCTTCTCCTTCCACTGTTTTCACATTCGCCACCGTCTCCTCCGAGCTGCTTGCTTGTTCTCATCACTCTTCAGAGTAGATCCATACTAAGATACTGCCATGCAGATTACATTACCGATCCTCTGGTCAATCAATACCTTCAGCAAATTAAAAGAGGGACTGGATCTACCTCTTGCCACTGTCATGGCCCACCCTGGCCTTAATAAGATACATTTTCTTGTTGGCTAACGGCTCGGAACAGATGAAACAAAAGACTCTGTAGATCAATTTGTTGTTTAACAATGTTGCGAGCTTCCCTTCTGCAGTGAGCTCAAAAACTAACTATTCTTAATGCTAATCTGCCAATCAGACATTTTGAGTTAGACGTATTTTGGGATGAATCTGTATAGATAACAGCAGAACAACTTGAAATGTTTCAAAAAGGTCTGAGAAGAGAGTAAAAATAACAAAAACGATTTCTTTCCAACAGGCCAGTAAACTATCTTCATGATGCTAAAAACTAACCAGCTCTTCTGATTCTGGCTTCTTTTAATCCAATTCAACTATTTTAATGGATTATTTGCTTTTGATGAAGAGCTTATATGAGGAACTATGTTCGACTGAGAGTGGAGAGGATCAGCAAGCTGCTGCCATCTCAATTTCTAAGAACATTTTGGCTCGGTGCTTAGCCGGTTTGCAACTCAATCTCTCCTCAGCAAGATGAAAATCTATGTGACCTTTTACTAATAATCACTGACTGCGCCCCTTGTTTTGTTTTATTGCTTGCAGGGCAATAGAGGAAAGCACCGTAGTCCAATCAGAGTTGTTCAAACTAAACAATCATTCTTTTGTGCCAGGAAATGAATTATGATGAGCTAAATTAAGTCTCAAGTCCTTAATCTCGTTATACATTTTGCTTTAAAGGAGCAGTGTTATGTATTTTCCAGGCACACAGTGCAATTTTATAGCACAATCAAGTAACTATTGTGTAAATATTGTAAAGTGAATGTTACATTGATGTATAATCATGAATTTACTTTGATGAGTTACAAGGAAACTACAAGTGGCACCTTGCTTTGTTCTGCATTCCCTCCCCCAGTGTGAGTCTGGCCTTTGCATAGGGAAGTGACAACGACATCCTGCAAGCCCTAATCAAGCTAGAAGACAGGATCCAAGATGTGGAGTAAAGAGCAGATGAACCAAATGGTTGTTAATTTTAGAAATTTGTCCTGGGACAGGAACTGGGGTTAGACATCAAAGCTGTTTGCTTCAAAACAGTCATCTTTCCTCTGTAACGTCAATAAAGCTTTTTATGACTACTGGCCTTAAAACAAAAGGCTGACTCTGTTCTCAGCAGGGTGAGGGTCGGGCCGCACAACACAGTAAGACAGTCATTGGGGGGTCCATATAGTAGGAGATGCAGACTTCAGATCTCACTGGGATAGCCTTTTTGTAACTCTGTATGCATGTTTGATGCTTTAAGTGGATCTCCAAAATATATCTTGTACTTTTTAATTAACTTTGGTTGATTTTAACTCACTGACTTTTCTGGAATCTCCTGCATCAGCGAACCTTAACTGGAGATGTGAAAGTCTCCAACACTATGTTGCCTTCAGTTGTTATAAAAATGCTGAATATATATCAAATATGACTCCATATAGATTTCACTTCACAATTTAATGCTTTAAAATTGTGCCTTTGTGTCTTTAAAACACTTGCTCTCTCAGAAACTCCGCCTTCAGGAAGTCATCACAGCATGGCTCCTCTATTAACCCTTTAACAACATTTTCACCAATGCTTCACTGACAACTAGCTCCAACAATGAGCTCAGCAGATGTGCAGTTCCATCAGGTGTTTGCTAATTCCTGCTGGCTAGTCTGAAGGAGCTGAGTGGGGTGAGGAGAGCTCTGTGAGGCAGAAGCTTGGAAGCTGCAGATCGGAGGAGCAGCTTCATCTCAAAGGCGGAGCTAGGTCCACCCAGGTGTTTTGGACAGCTGAATGGTTGCCATGGGACATTAAAGGATTTCATACACATGAATGAAAGAATATATGCAACACTCCATGTTTGTTTTTGTTTTGCAGCAAACCACATTACTTCTTCTATAGTCCGAGGCAACTTTGAAATATTATGAAAAAAAAGTCAATTTCTGTGGAAGCTGAGAATAAAGAAATTCAGAGTGGTGGAGCGTCCCGTTGTTAGCAAGTGAGTAAGCTTTAAATTACACCAAAACTTATTCCACATAAACTGTCAAAAAGCTTTTCTCTGACATTTCATGTTTCTCAACATCCCGCTGTTTTCTTGTTGCCTTGACAGGTCAGGTGTATGACTCAGTGGAGAAATAAAAAAAAATATGTGAAGAATTGGGAAAGATCTTCAAATCTGGCCAAAAAGCACCTTTAGTGACAAGCTCGGGTGAAGCCTCGTGTTCAGAGTCATGAGAGACTGAGTGCATCCCACACACCGAGTGTGTGATGTACAACTCATGCTGATCTGGGCTCATTCTCAGGCTGGCTGTAATCCTTTCTTACCACTGCCATGTCTGCTCTGTTTCACTTTGCAGCCCCTTTTCCACTCTTTCTTTACCATCTCAAAGTGAAATCTTAAGTGCATCTCTGTTTGTTAGCAGGTACCACTAGGGAAGCACTGCAGACACAAAGCAAATCTACTCATCTTCGTCTTAAAATGTAGATTTAAATTGGTGTGTACCTGAAGCAAAAGTAAAGTATCATTGTATGAAGATGAAAATCACTTAAAGAAGTTAAAGACTATCAACTGGAAATGTAAATACTGTACATTTCTACATGTCGATAAAAATGACATTTAGCAGCTATAAACAGAATGTCAGCAAACTGATTGTATTTCCGGAGTGATAATGGATCTTATTGAAATCTCAAACATCAACTGTACAAACTATTTGCTTTGTAGGTTTATCATGTTAAATTTATCAAGAAATTTGAGACTTTTAGTAGACATGGAGTTTGGGGATTATTAGTAGTATTTCAATGATTAAAACTGATTTATGTAGTGAACTATACCAACTAAAATGTTTCTTTGAAAGTAGAAAAATTAACAGAAAGATATATAAAATATATTTCTTTCTATATTAAGATAGGTTTGTTTGGTCCAGATTGTAGGTGTACTCCTTATTTCAATGTTTTACATTGTATGTTAAAGCCTAAAATACTTTATTAATCAAAGAGGGAGATCAAATTTCATAACTTTTTTTATACACGTTTCTTCAAAATGAATATATGAATAAATATATCTATGTAGAGAAATTACAAGAATGTTGGAAGATGTGAATAAGTGAAATAAAAGCAAACACCTGGGAAGTGAACAGCAGGAGAGAGCACATGTCAAAACCTCTACCCTCTCCACAAAAGGAGCAGAATTACACTCATCTCGAAAGAAGCGAAAAATAAAAAAATAAATAAAAAACCTTTGTGTTTTGGTTCGCTCTCTCCGTCAGAAGACAGAAACACCAAATAACAGCAGAGCAGCCCATCAACCCATCATGTAAGATGCCAGCCAGGCACGTTTGAAGGTTTGTTGGCTGCGTTTGTTAGTCAAGGCTCTTCAGCGCATGGAGGTACACGGCACGTAGGAGCGAGGGATGACGCTTTGAAGATCTGACAAGAGTAAAAGGAAGGCAAAGAGGGGAGGGGAAAAACAAATGCAGGAGGAGAGAAAAGCAGAAGTGAAGGGGGGAAAAAGAGCTGAGGAGGGACGAAGGGAACATTTCAATAAAAGAGAGGGGAATGGAAAAACTTCATTCGAAATATCCTATTTCAAACAAGCAAAGCATGTAATATTTTATTTTGTGTTTATGTGCCCAGCCATTTATTCCACTGACTAATTTAGATTTTACTTAAAAACTTCACTGAAGAGTAACTGTTATTCTTAAACCTCTTTTAAATTACTTTATAAAGTCTTAATTTTATTTTATTTTATTTTATTTAAATGATTTATGATGTTTTAATTGTATGGACCTTTATACGGCCTCACATGGAATAGAGATTAATGATTTAATAAAAAATTAAAGTCACATTTGGTATTCAGGCTCATACCACAGCAGCCTTTAGATTGAAAGCCAAAAACACACAAAAAAAATAACTTAATTATCTATATATTTTTTTTGTAGTTGAAAAGAGAATTACATAAATTACATCCTCATCCCTGTTTATAGTGACCACAAGTGAATGATGTCTGTCTGGCTTTGAAGCAGTGCGTTTGGACCGTTAAAGGAAATAAGTGTGACAGTAAAATAAAACATTCATTTGCCTAAATGTGGCAAAATATAAACATCAACAGCAGGGGGGCTACGGAGAGAACAGTTGGATGCGAAAACAAACACACACGCTCGCCAACACATGTCACGCTACGCGTCACGCACCGCAAAGAGTCGAATCAGGAGTGTTAACCAGAAAATGACTCGATGAATAGAATTTCAAAGCATATTTTCATGCAAAGAGGGAGCAGAATGGATGAAGGGTAGACGGGTGTAAAATGAGACGGTACAGAGAGTCCCATGAGAGATTTTCTACAACCTGCGCAGGTGAAACAGAAAGTAACCCAGCTTTGTACCGTCTACAGAAGGCGTCACTCAGCTTTAAAAGCATGTAACATGAAGGATCGGGCAAGTTTTAAAGTGGGCAAATAAAGAGTGGAGAGAGAGAGAGAGAAGGTAGGCAGGTGCCCCATCACTCACCGATGTACTCGAAGACGAAGACGACAAAGAACGGCGTGACCAGGTCGTTGATGCCCTGCACGTAGCCGCTGGCCGGATGCCGGATGGCCCAGATGAACAAAATCCGCTCAAATATCTTCAACAGACGGACACAAGCAGTCGGTCAAAAACAACGGCTTATGGAAGGGAAGCAACTACATCAGACATTCTCTCCAGTGAAGAAAAAGCTACTTTTTGAAGCAATTAATACGCAGTGTTTCACCTACGATCGTGAGGAAACGTGGAGCCAAACATCTGGAGGTCATGGCGCTCTGAGACGCGCCTTTGCCCAAACGGCCGGAGAAGCCTCCAATTGATGTGGAACCGGTAATTATAGAGCAAGCGGAGCAGAAAATAAATGTTGGATACGAAATACACATTTCAGAGCTCCCGCTGTGCCAGACCGGCGTCGTATTTGCTTAGTTTTTGTTTCGTTTCAATTTTAGATGAAACACTGCAGTGTTGATTGATGGCAAAGGAGTTGGGTGTGGAAAAGGCAAGAAAATTTCAAACAAAAAGCCGGTTAAGTGTAAAAAAAAAACAAAAAACATTAAACGGACACAGCTAATGATTTAGAGGTTTGTTAAACTGTGTTAGTTTTGACATGGTTACTGATATTAATTATTCCTTTATAAACCTTACAATTATTTTCCTTCGAACCTAGAAGTCACAGTCTGGGAAAGGTAAGCTTTATGCTTCACCATGATTTAACTGACCAAGATATAAATGTGAGCTACTTTTACGTTCAAATATTAAAGTGGACAGTCATTTCTTTCAAAAAATGGGAATGGGAAACGAGATAGCCTGCAATTCTCTTTTAGTTGGGTCTTATTTGTTTGGATACCTCTACCCTCCTTCCCCCCAACATATGAGACATAAGTGTTTTATTTTTCTACAAATATTTTATTTTAAGAGTGATTTAATATTTTTTTCCATAAAGTAAAAAGAGGAATCTGTTGTATATGGATTTGGTGGTTTGGTTTCTGAAAAGCATTTATTTTGTTGGAAATTGGCAACAAAAATCTTTGATCGGTGCCTCTCCAGTTCAGAAAGGATTGGGTTCAATTAATAAGAACAGGATCCTCCAAGAGCTAAATACTAATTCAAAATGAATTGATTTGGGTTCAACACCGTTAAGCACCATCTGATTACTGTTTCTCAGATGAACATTTGGTTCACAAACAAAAAAAAGGCCCATTTTGAACCTCATTTACCGCCAGTGTATTCAATCTATTGCTCTTCTTCTCTGTGACTGCGCCTGTCCTTCTCCCTCTCTTTCCTCTCCTTTTCAATACTTTTTAGTTGTTTTTTTTTTTTTTTGCAGGGTGAACACTTCCATCTTTGTTATGAGGGACTGTTTAATGCTGTCAGCCAGAGTGGATTGAAGAGGGCTTGATGCTCAGCTTGTTTTTCTGGTGTCCAAATGTCTTTACCTCTCCTTCATCAAAAAGAGCTCTCACATCTTGGCATTGCCCCCAACCTATCAAGTTTTTTCTTTTTCCCCTTGTTTTTTTGGGAATATGCCATATGTATAACAAGCGTATTACTCATTTTATTTCTGACTTGATGTAAACGCGGTGATGTCAGACTGTAGCAGATCTCTCTCAGACTCTCCTCCAGCTGCCCGCTCTTTTCTTATCAAAGCCGCATCAATCAAAGGGGGAGCGGTGCCGGCGATAGAAGGCCGAGTGGGTAATGGGACTTTCTTTTCATGCAGCTACCAAAGCTGACATGCATATTTCACACTGGCAGCTACACAGAGAGCTATGCTGGGTGAACCAACACCCTTTAATTTATCTATTTTTTTTCTTGCTGAAGGTGAAAAGAGACATCTTCTGTTTGCGTGCTTAAAAATCAAAATCAAAGAGACATCAAAGTTTAGAGCATGTTCTGCTAATCTCACATTAACCTCAGATTCTTCCAACGAAGCATCTACAGGACAGGAAATCGGCTTTCCCCGCGCCTCCTGTGTCAAACGGTTATGGCCTCATCCCATTAGCTCAAGACCCCAAGGACCAAGATAAGGCTAATCTCAAAAAAGTGGAGAGGAAATGGTCCCTTCCACAAAAAAAAAAAGAAGGAGTCAAGGATGAAAGGACAAATAGGGTTTCCCCCAGAAAACCTGCTAAGCCCGGCAGTAGGGGTGCTAGGGCAATCCACCAGCGGCCCACCGTGTTTTTATGTTAAAAAAGTGAAAAGGGACCAAATGTTGGAGATGCACGAGCAGGCATCACAATTTGGCAATATGTCAACTATAAACCTAGCTTAATCCGTCTTTAGTGTCACTACTAAACCATATTTAAAATAAATTATGCTTAGCCTGGCAATTAAAGCCTGGAGGCCCACCAGTCTTACACTGGAGGAAACCCTGCATAAATGTTCATCAGTCTTTTTATTTTTTATGCTTTTTGCATTAACTTAAATCATTATTGAAAGAAGCATTAATCTAATTTATATGAATATATGTATGCTACACCTTTATTTTAGAAAAAGAGCAGAATTGCTGGGTGGAGAAAACGCCCCAAAAAAGTTACATTAACAGCAAGCAGCTTGCAGTGCAGAAAAGACATCAGTGACTCATTCTCATCTGATCCCGTTTCCCTTCTTACCTCTGATTACAGTGCAGCGTTTTAACCTGTACAAAACAGCGACAGTGGGAGGTGGTGCTGCCTGAGGCGCTGCATCGACTAAAGAGCCTGAGCTCAATGCTCGAATTTCTACTCCGTTTTGCACACAAACATTTTTTGGCAGCGTGTTTGTGTGTGTGTGGTTACCAGGATCGCTCACACCTGTGTAGAGGTGGACGTAACAGAGCGGCCTCGAGTGCTGGCCTCCTCATTAGCCTCCACCTCATTATTGGGAACTTTTCTTTGTGTTTACCGTTCTCGGGCTCATGTCTGTGACAGGCCTCGGCAGAAACGGTGAGGTAATAAGCTCCGGAAAGGGATAAAATCCAGCTTGTTTCAGTAGGAAGCCGGATTTTGATACTTTATCAGCGCTAAAAATGCTTGTTTTCAGTATTTTAAAAGGTTATACAAGTAACTGACCCACAAATATGCACATATTTGGTTGAACCTCTGGCGAAGACGTATAAATAAAGACATAAAACTATATATTCATCTTTTGTTGCAGCAGAATAATCTCACACTGATTTTTATTTAAATCCAACCCTTAATTGAGGACATTTTCTCCAGAGAGGAAAGTTTAAAAAATAATAATGAAATTACTAGTAGCATGATTACTGGTGCCCCTAAAATGATTTTAAAGGGCCCAAATAATAATCATGTAGAGTGATTGAAGCTGTAAATATAGAAAGTATGACTTTAAATTGTTTTTCTATACAAATAGGAAGTGAGTTCTGTATATTGATAACACGTTTCTGATGTGATGTTCTAGATGATTATTACGGCTGCCTGAAAAATTTACCTACAGAGCGAGTATCAGCATGCGAGCAAAGTAGAAACGGTTATTTATAGTTTTTCTTTCTCATCATCTCACATTTAATTATAGGTTATGTAACATAAACGTCTGTAATGTCAAAGCAAAGGTTATGTCACATTTTGCTCAGCCAGAGATTGTGTTCACCATTTGTTGGCTGCCTGCCCTGTTTATTTGGCTTGCTACATGTTTTGATTTTTTTTTTTTTCTTTTTTGTTGGGTTTGTTTTTTAAACATATTTCTCATCGTCGGCCAAGGAAATAAATGCAACTATCATGAGATGCAAGGCCGACCAGAATCGAAAAAGAAACAATGTAGAACCCCTTTCCACAGCCAACTCAGTGTCTGAACCTAAATAGTACAGGGTGGCAGGGTTTGCAGTAATTGCTGTATTTCCCCACTCTGATGGTTGAATGAATCAACATTTTCATGATTTTCAAGATTATGCTGCAGCAATAAATGATCTCATTTCAAAGCTTTTTACATGTCGTTTTGATAAAAGTGCCTGGCTCTGGAAGCACCCACAAGCCAGACTGTTTAAACTGCTGCTCACTTTACAGTCTTACTTCAATGCCATAAAACAACCTAGATATGAAAGCACATTTTCTTTTCAGAAGCACAAACAAAGCACAACAAAAAGGTACGAGTGGCAGCCATGCAGAGTGAAAAAAGTTCAGGGTTGTCTGATTCCATGCATGCCTGAGAAAATTATGTTTATGCTTTTAATTTGTGCTTTTTTTTCCACATCATGCAGTGTTCTACAGTGAGGGTTTTCCTGTCATTACCTCAGTTTTTTGGAGTTGCACATAGGAATTTTCTTATTATGTTTATAAAAGGGCAGCATTATGTATTTTCCAAGCACATAGTTACACATAGAAGCTTGGATACTGCAGCTACGAGGAGGAGCTGCGCCTCGAAGGCGGAGCTAAGTACAACCAGGCGTTGAACTGATTCATGAAAGAATCAAGGAAACACTCCAGGTGTTTTTAATGAGGAAATAACATTACAATAAGATGTAGAGCTCAAAATCATGGATTTCACATAATACTCCCCCTCTAAATATATATATATATATATATATATATATATATATATATATATATATATATATATATATAATAAAACTAACCAAGCCGATTCTTTTGATTTTTCATAAACATGGACTCTGCCACTGATAGGCTGAGTGAGTCAATTTGAAGGCAAAAGGGAAAACCCTCCTAATGTGAGGTGGTGTGTGTGCTCCTGCAGGTGGGGTCTCACCTCTTGGACAGAAGCTTGTTGGAAAAGAGGAATAAGAGGATTAGTTCTCGGTATGTCAATGTGAATCTGCGGGGAGAGAAAGAAAGAGAAAGACAAACAGGAAGCAACGGGCAGGTTAGCACGGATCTGGCCATTACAGACAGTGACGGAGAACGGAGCGAGAGCAAAAGTTAGTGGATTGGTGTTCTTGATTGGAGTCAGACTGGGGTTTCTGGTGCTCTGAAATGGAAAGCAGCCGTGGTCTTGGGAGTGTGCAGACGGGCGCCTTTAGCATAATGGGACGGCCCCCTTTGATGTTTCTGTAAGGAGCGTTGTAAGACCACGTTCCTCCGCCATTTCAGACCGTCTACCCCCGCAGATGAACAACACAGCAGACGGACAGATTCGTCAGAAGGGAGCCAGACGGATGCAGGGCGGCAGCTTGAGACGGGCCGGCTGACACAGTCTGGAAGAGTGTATGCGTGTGCGCACTAGTCGCTCAGAGGACTAGCGCGCACAGCTGTAGCCACAGTCCTGGACGCCTTACCTCTGTCACCTTTGGCTGCAGCACCAAATTTTCAGGACTCATCCTAGGAATGTCTATATGGATCTGACAGCAACACGGAAAGGAAATGTGTTAGAGACTCAAACCAACACAAACACACCCAGTGTTCATAAGGGAGTCATATTATCAACTTATTTAAATATTTCATCACCTTAATACCACAATCAATATATGCTAGTATTTGAATAATGAAATCTTTGTGCATTTCCAAAGATTCTCAATTAACTAAAGATGCTTGCCACAATAAACTCTGGAGATTATAAACAAACAATTTTAAGTAAGTATTGCAACTCAAACTCTACACCAGAAGTGACTATTGTATTCAGGAATACAACAACTAGATGCTATAAAAGTAAATGTATCAAACAAGATCTTATGTCAGTTCTTCAAAATATCATTGGTGACTTTAGAAATGTTGATGTGGAGGCATTTAAAGGTCAAAAGTCAATCCACCACAAAGTCTTGCTCTGGGTGTAGCGAATTCCAAGCGATGTTTTTACATTTTTAATCTTGGATTTTATTTGACAAAGGATTTGGAACCTCATCTCTACCAAGCAGCTCCACCTTCATGACAAGCTGTTTGTTGTCATCCACATATCAAAAGGTTGTCCTTGTGTTCATTGCATAACAACCAAAAAAAAAGAAAAACATGACGAGATAAGTAACACTGTAACATAACAAGCCACAAGTAACATTGACCCTCAAGGAAAATGAGAAATAAAGAAAAAGTGAAAGAGTGAAAGAGTGAAAGGAAGAAAGACAAAAAGAGTGAAAGAAAGGAAGAAAAACAAAGAAAAAGTGAAAGAAAGGAAGATAGACAGAAAGGCAGTGAAAAGAGGAAAAGCAGATAAAGTGACAGAAAGGAAGACAAAAAATTAAGCAAAGACAAAGAAAGAGTGAAATAAAGGAAGAAAGACAAAGAAAGAATGAAAGAAACTAAGCGGCAGAAAGAAGTGGTGAAAGACTGAAAAAAAAGAGAGAAAAGAGAGAAAGAAAGTCAAAGAAAGACAGACAGATGGATATTCAGAGGTTGATGAACTAACCAGGAAAAAGATCTAGAAACATCCAGGCATTTTTAGGAAATCCATCCTTAAAATGATCAAAATCAAGATCCTCATGCACACTGAGGAAAAAAATATACATATTTGCAAACACAATAAGCAAAATCAGAAATTACTACACAATCCAAAACTGTTATAATGTGGCTACAGGATGCGATTCAAACAATCACCACAACAAAGTGTGCCAGCTTCGTGGCAGCTGTGACGAGGAGATCAATGGGAAATTGGGCCAAATATGAGAAATGTGTGGAGCTCAGAGACTGACAGCCCACTTTGAAGTTTCTTATCGGCTTCAAATGAACAGGAAGTAGTGCAACGTTAAAAAGAAGGAGTGTGCAAAGGGTGAAAGACTGACAGATAAACAGAGGGGGAGGGGAGGGGGGGAATAGATTTTCAAAGCCACAGAAAAGTGCTCATTTAAGCAGCTCTTTGAAGCTGGCTGTCCCTGCTCTGAACAGAGCTCGACCACGCTCCCGTCATGTTGACACAAACAGTCCAGAGAGGACACGGCGAATGAAGACAAAGAACACAATACAACGGGAACATCTGGATGTTTCCTTCAAATTGTGACTGTGGATGGAAGTATGTGAAAACATGCGTAGCGGTGCTAGGATTGGGCTTTCAGAACCAGGAAAATCACACTGGTGACCAGTAAACCCCGACTTTGTTAGATATTTATTTAGGGTTTCCTCCAGAGAACATGTTGGACCCGGCGGTAAAGGCGCTAAGGCAGTCCACCAGTGTGCTTTTGTGTTAAAAGACGTTAAAAGTTACAAAAATTTGGAGGTGCACGAACAAGCATCGTCAACTGAAAACTCTATTACAAAAAAACAGACGACGCTTAGCCTGGCGGGGCAGCAAATAAAGCACACACAGGGGCAAACCCTGTTTGTTTGAAACTGTACAGACGCCAACAGGGTTACTTCGTCTTCTTCAGTAGAATCAACACACAAAGCTAAGACACCAGTCAATAGAATAAACCTGACTTAACATGAAGGGATGTGATCGGAGCTTAAATGATCAAATCGTGGCTTCCTGATTTAGACAAAGACCCTACAGCTTCGTCATCCACATCCTGACCAATAGGAAAAGGTTCGGCAGCACAAAGGTGAGTCATTCATCTTAAGTGTGTGTGTGTGTGTGTGTGTGTGTGTGTGTGTGTGTGTGTGTGTGTGTGTGTGTGTGTGTGTGTGTGAAGGCATTTCAGCATATACCTGTCTGTATGTGTCTTGATGGTGCTCATCATTGCGCGAGTCGTAGTATTGCTGGATGAAGCCGAAATATTCTTGTCTCTTCCTCTGTAGAACGCTTTCTCGCCTCTCTGCGTTGGCAGGCAGATAACCCTGAAAGGCAAAGTCAAAGAGAGGATTAAAAAAGAAGAAAAAAAACAAAAAAACTTTTGATTTGAATTTTTAAATTGAACCATATTTGACATGTTCTGAATTTTAACACATTGATTTATTTTTTTTTTTTTTCTTTTATTGAGCAGCACTCCTCATTGTAAGTTTTGGATCCTAATTGAAGCAGCAGGAGGCTTGTTATAAAGTGAAGTTGTGGCTGGGAAAAAGCAAAAGGCTTGGGTAGCTTTCACTGCCAGTTGCCTGGCAACTCATCTTTGGAGAGAAACAGACGGGTTTCCAGTTTATATGCTAAGCTAATCAACTGGTTTTTTTCTTCTTTCCCCCCCACCAACAGAGATAACACAGGCAATGATGCTGTCAATTCAGACTGTATACAGTCACAAATGAAGTCGAAAACAAGAAGTATTTAACTTTTACGTGTCGTAAGCACAAGTTTCAAATAACTTGTTTTGTGATAAACCAAGAAAACACCTCATCACTGAACAGATCATATTCAATGTGGTGGAGCATTCAAACACCTTCATATTGCCACTTTGTGTTGCATTATGGGAAAACAATTGTATTTATCTCTAACAGGTTTCCAAATTTCATAACCTTTTCATTCTACTCTACAGTTAAGCACTGCTGCACTGCAAAAACAATATACTTTTGGTCTAGTTTCTAATGCAAATATCCTATAACACTTGAAGTAAAACTAACTTACAAGTAACTTTTCTGCAGGAAACGGCTTGTTTTAAATAAATAATTCCTAATATTGATGAAAACGTACTAATTGCAAGTGAAATCTGCCAGTAGAACAAGACATTTTTCCCATTTTTTTAGTAAAGAGAAAAAAAATTAAAATGTCCCTTGGATATCAATAGTTTTTCAGCTCACTATAAATCTCTGTTACTAATAGATTTATATTGTCTTATTAGGCTAACTGTTACGATTGTATTCAAAACATGCTAGAGTAATGCTTTAAAAATGCTTATTTCAGCACCGCAAATGTTCTTTTAGACTGTTTTTCTTGTGAATTTTCTGTGGTTTCTGCCATCTTTCATTAAGTAGTAACATTTTCTAAGTTGTAGTTCAAGTTTGCTAGAAAAGTTCTGCAAAGCAAACTCCAACACCCGGGATTAGAAGGAACATTTTCGGCTGTGTTGCAGAATATCTGCTGCTCCTTAGACCTACCTGGCTGTGTGGGTTTACGTGGGGAATGGGTATATCTGACAGAATTTGCGAGAGTGCGTGTGCGAGTGAGAGTTCATCTCAGCGCAGCTTATGCAACGAGGAGAAAGTCGAGTCCAACCAAGTCCAGACGTAACTTAAAGCCGTGAGGTATTAAAAGAATCACGGCATTAGTATTTTCGAAAGTGTGCTGAAACGTAAATTTAGGCCTTGGAAAACGTGTCACAGTGATGGTAAAAACAGGCCGCTCTGACTGGGGAGCTCACAGAGTTTAGGCTTGGAAAATTTGAAGAATTTCGTCGGCTTTGATTTAGAACTTGATTCTAAGAACTAACTATTTTTTATTAGCTCAGTTTAGGTCAAGTTCTGAAGATATTTTCCAAGTCAATAAATAAATAAATCCCTTCACATTTTTAACATTACATTACAGTTTTGTTGTTCTTCGCACTTAAATCTCCAGGGTTGTCAATCCTTTTGAGTCAATTTATAGTACAATGGTCTTCAAGATATTTCACACAGATATAGCTGGGATAAGTGATGAATATATACACTGATTAATGTAGTATTGCATGCTTTTCTAGCACTAATTATATCTTTTTGTTTCGATTTATTTCAAGCACAGTCTTTTCTTAGGATAAAATACATTCAAATATGGAGTATTTTTTTTTTTTTTTGCATCTTGATGTAATTAACCGTTTTTCTGGAAGCAAGCTTCCATTTCTTTGGCCACAAGAGACAAACACACCATCAACTTCTGGCAAGCGTCTAGAGAGGAGTATATAACAGTAGTAAAGTTTCTTCTTTGCTGTTTTATTTGTTGTTTCCCCAGACTCAGGCCCTTGAGATGTTGGAGGAGCATAGAGGATTGTTTGTCTCACCCGAGCGTTTTGCTTGCAGACGCGTCAACAGACTGATATACGCTCCGGCCAACACCCTGGGAACGGTTAAAAGCAAACTTAGCTGTAGGAGGGGAAAAAATAAACAGATTGTTGTTGTTTTTTTCCCTCTCTCTCACTAGCGTGTTTGTCAGGACAAATAAACCCACATGTAAATATGTCATTCAGATGTTTGCCTGTTTGTTTCCATACATTAAAAAAAATAGAAAAAGAATTTACTGTGAAGGAGGTCAGCTCCAAACTCATTTACAGCCCATCTCAGCGCTGCCATGCATCCAGACGGCCATGTTTGTGCCAGCACAAATCAGGCTGAACATTGGCTATGTTAGTCGCCCCCCCTCCCCACCCGTCACCACCGCCGACTTTTCTACCCGACGGACTCTCTGCCAAAACGTCCAAGCGTCACATGTTGAAACGGCTCCATATGCAAACATGTGCAAAGCCTGCGTACACACACAAACACAGGACGCTACAGGCCAGCTACAAAGCACTGGGCTCCAGTGTAAAGGGGGACCGGCTGCCAAATGAGGCAGAGTGTGTGTGTGTGTGTGTGTGTGTGCGCCGGTTGAAGGTTAATGGACAGCTTAAAGGAGGTCAGTAGAACTGGAGCTGCATTACTGCTCAATGAGACAGTACAAAGATACGCACACAGATTTAAAAAGACCTTTATGGATTTGTTTGGTTACCAAGGATCGTTCCCATTTTTATTGCAACATTCACTGGTAATGATCTTTATTAATGATGCTCCTTTTCAAAGTGTTATTATTGAACACTCATCAATATTATCATTGTCATCTGTCTTTATTAAGATTATCGTCCTCATCATCATCATCGTTTTATTATTACCATTACTCTTATCAACACCGTCTTTGTCATTCACAATATTACAAATATCATAATCACTGAATGTAACTATTAGTACTACTTATTTTATTATCTTTTTTATTGTACGGAATATTTTCACTAATTCCATTGGTCATTGTTACAATTATTAAAATGATTTTTTTATTATTTATTTACTCATTACTTATTATTTTCAACTTTATTCTGGTTTATTATCATTTATATTTACTAAGTGGGATTTTTATTATTTTGATGTTACCCTTTTTTATTGTGATTTTACTATTTGATTTCTTACTAATTTTTATTACTACTACAATGTTTTTTTACCTCATTTTTACCCTTTATTGTTATTTTGTATTATTCTTTACTATTATCATTCTTTGCTATTTTCCAATTATTTAAATTATTTTTTAATCAATAGTACTACTGTCACTGTAATAGTTATAATTTTTAAAATGATTACTACTACCACTATTATTATTCTATCTTTATAATTACCTTCTGTTTGTATTATGTTTTAATTACTAAAGATAAGAACCAGACCCGCTGGGTCCCTGAAAGGACCAGCAGGATTAGACAATAGACGGATGGATTCTCATTTCTCTACCCTCACTCATTATTTTTTTTGTCATCATCATCGTCATCATGCATAGTCTTATTTTAATTATTAGTATAAATGATGATTACCATTTATCGTCATTAGCATAGTTGTCATATTAAACCCAATATTGGCCTCAGAATGTATTAATTAAAGATTATTTCTGGTTGAGGACTGGCTTTTGTTTCCTTTTATTAAAAGAAGCTCGTTAATTTTTTATTTTTTTATTTAGATGTTGATTATTGAGTATAGCTGAAGTATGACATGATAAGATTGGTGTAAAACACAGCAGTTCTTGAATTTCCTCCTTTGAACCGTTAGTCTACACACCTGATCTCTTTATTCTTCCCTGAAATATTGCCTGTTCTCCTCCTAAAGGAAGATCCACCTCTATAAACTAACAGAAAAAAATAAACAAATAGATAAAAAGAGAATAGAAGATATTCCTGGGAGAAAACGTTTGGGGAGGATTTAAATGAAACAGTTCTTTTTACTTAGTCTCCTCTCTAAATTGATTTCTACTTTGCAGGAAAACATTATCCTGGAAGCAGATTGGAATCTGTCCCAGAGTGAGCACAAGAGAAGATGGATTAAAATTAAACTTCTCATCCCTCGAGTGTCTGCCCATCTGTATTTTTAAAGAAACATCTCGCAGGTTCTGAAGCCTGGTTTGTGTTATCTTGAGGCATTCATTTTTGATCCAGTTTTTAAAGCGACTTTTTTCCCCTCCAAATCAGAAATGTTCTTTAATAATATAATTGTTTCTAGTAGAAAGTTGGAATGTCATCAAGTAGTGAGAAGTTTCCTCTGTGTGTTCAAACACAAGCATTCTGATTAGATTTTTGGGTAAGTTTAAGAATCAAATATTCACAAAAAAACAAAAAAAACATGGTGGGTGGTGGCAGCATCATGCTCTTAGAGGCTTGAGATGAGGGTGTAAGTCAGCAACCTTTTCCATTCAAAGAGCCGCTGCCCCCCCCCGCTGCAATAAATTAAAACTCGCCAAGAGACGCAAAAAACACAATTCTATAAAATTTTTATACAATTATTTTTTTATTAATCTAAAGCCACACAGATATTTTGGGTAGAAGTGGGGGAAAAAGTAAAAAAAAAAACATGCTAGAACAGAGAATAAATTAGTAGATTTATTAAAGATACAACTTCCTCTAAGAACTATATCACTTTCCTTCCAAAAGGTCAAAGGGTGGAGTAAACCGGAAGATTAAAGAACACAAAGGGTGGACATCAGTAAGTCAGATGAAAAATACATCGCTCTTTTCTACCAGGCAACGTAATTACAGCATGTGAGCTGTCGCACGGTAACTATTTAGCATAATCTCGGAATCAGCTGTTGCCGCTCTCTGGTGTGTTTCATAAAGCCCTTTAGCCTTATCAATATTTCCACAGCCAGTTAGATTCCCCCCCACACCACCCTCTCTCCCACCATTTCACATTTAACAGCCACACTCCATTAGCAAATGTACATTTTGCTACAGGGCAAGGTTTTCTTTTTCTTTTCCTTTCCCCCTTTTTTTTTTTTATTTGGCAAAGCCATTTAATTTTTTTCCTTCCGCCTTCAGGCTTGGACACCGAGTGCTCCTTAAACAAATGAAATAAAACTGTATTATTTGTGAAATAATAGGAAGTTTAAGCACGTGTGTTTGTGAGGCTGCAGGCAGAGTCTGGTGAAGATGATGAAAAAGAAAAGATAAAGGCTACCAGAGAGATTATTACTGTTCTCTTAGGTTCTCCTTTACAGAATACTGTTCCAGGAATTTTTTTTATGTCCTTACTTCTTAAAACAGTAAAAGAAAGCAGTAAATCACGACATGAGGAAGTAACAGGAATGATCAAACCGTCGAGAGAAAAACACGGTGTTGTTCAAGCAGTTTTTGTTGGATGAGAAAAAATAAAAATGAAATGAGGTGATCAAGTGAGGGAGAAAAGTTTCTTTAAGTGCGGATAAGATCATGAGATCAGGCGTTACGACTTCAGAAGGGATTTCAACACCGCCCCCTCCGACTTTAGACGCAGTAGCAGATTCGACCCTGTTTACGCCAAAAGAGGCGTGAACATATTAAAAATTAAAAGATGATTTGAATTTCGGATGAAGACCGTGTTCCCTTCGTAAACACTTTTTTTTTTTATTACAATGAGCCAAATAAACCTACAACCTAGCCTGAGGCTGGATACAACAGTAATACTGTTAATTAACTTTTATTATACACAGATGTGTAGAGTTCTCATTTGACTTTGCATGGTAGTTATAAAAAAAGATCACAAAAAAGTCACAAACTAGCAAAATTGCATCAGAATAACAACAGTTGAGAAACATTATTGCACTTGCGATAAATTATTTTACATAAATGCTCTTGGAAGCTTAAATTCCCCAAACAGGGGCGACTTTAGTGACCAGCAATTTGTTGGATCTTTTGTTTTTTTTGCTTTTTGTATAAATCTCCCAGCATCCTTTGTTCTGTGCCAGTGATCTTATTGGACATACTGCTGATTCTGGACAGTCTATTTTTGTCCTTCACTAATAAATGACACCCCATCAGTTCCTGAGTGTTCAAAGGAGACCTGCAGAGTAATCTCCAAAAAAAAAAAAAAAAAATTTAACTACTTGGATAAAAAGAACAGAACCTGATTGAACTAAAACAGCAAACATTTTGAATGTCTTCTTTGCTTAAAAGTCAGTTGTGAAAAGAACAGTGGTTGGTCGAGTTTTCAGCAGAAACAACTTTTCAGCTTACACTGATCCTGACTGGCAAAGTTAGGCCGCCTTTTTCTGTCACTGATGATACATTTGGAGTCTTGTCGAAAATGGAGGGATACAGTAAACATCTACATCTGCTGCAATCTCTGCCTGGAGACCGCACTTTCTTTTTCGCCAGTTGTACTAATAGCAAAGATAAAATGCTCAAGGAAATTCAAAATCACAAAAAGTCCTTTTTGAAATCTTTGTAAAAATAAAATAAAAATCTCTTGTACAGCGATTGCGCTCTCAATTTACCTCTACAAGTCTTTGGCCAGACTTTAGGATTATGTCTTCACCTTACAGTGGTCTATGAAGTATCAAAAGGTACAAAGTAAAAACTCCAGAGTTTCAAAACTCGTCTTTAGCCAGAAACCCTTTGCTGACACCTTGGTGAGTTCTGCAACATCACAACCAACCATCCATGCTCTTATGCTTCTGACATAGGGTGGAAATAACCACAAAAAACCCTAAATTACTAGTAATAGTACCTTAGTTGACTGAAATCTATCTAAACATGTCTGATTTAGGTTGCTGAATATGTGTTTTCTTTGTTGTTGTTTTTTCATAAATCATGGCCTGTTTGTTGTTTAGCTAGTTAATGCAGAAAGTTTATTTGCATATAGAGCGGGTAACAGGGAAGCAATCTCAAGGAGTCTCCCAAGACTTACAGATGACTGTAATTCCAACAAAAACTGCTTTACCTATAAGTGAAGGATGGAACAAACAAAACCCGTTAAAGAACTAAACATCCAAACAAGCACATGGCCTTAGCTCAAGATTCATCAGTCCACTGTCATCTTAAAGAATAATCAGTGTCTTTCGTTATCAGCTCTAAATATATAGAAAGTGGACTGTACCACAGGGCATCCATCCATCCATCCATCCATCCATTTTCTGACACCCTTGTCCCTTGTGGGGTCAGGAGGTGCTGGTGCCTATCTCCAGCGAACGTTCCAGGAGAGGCGGGGTTCACCCTGGACAGGGTCACCAGACTGTCGCAGGGCAACGCAGAGACAGACAAGACAAACAGCAATGCGCACACACACTCACACCTAGGGAGAATTTAGAGAGAATTTGGACTAAGAAGCTGGAGTACCCAGAGAGAACCCACGCATACACAGGGAGAACATGCAAACTCCGTGCAGAAAGACCCCAGGGTGGGAATTGAACCCAGGACTTTCTTGCTGCAAGGCAACAGTGCCACCAACTGTGCCACTGTGCAGCCTGTATCACAGGGCATTCTTGGTAAATACAGAGAAATACCTCGTGATCTACTGCCAAAGACAAAAGAGAAATCCTACACGTGCTACAATCTGACGCCACTCCATTTTTGTTTACATTTCGTGAAGAAGGAAGTTATGCCTCATGTCGTCTTCAGAGGTTTTTGTGTCAGTGGTTCTTGGTGTAGTGCCACCACAGGCGAGAGGAGGAACAGATTTTTCAAAAGGTTTAGTTTGTTTGACAAAGTGCTGTGTGAAAGAGAACCAACCATCTGAAAATGCAACAAATGTTGCAATTTCTGTCATCAGGTGTGGAAACACCCTAAATTTTACAGAATAGAGAATCAACTGATCAAAGGGTCTGTGGTTTAATAGATGAATAGGTAAATCCAGATGTATTTTAAATAGATGTATGCTTGTAATTTTAAAAAGTGTTTTAATAATGGAGCTAGATTTTAAACAGCCCTTTGAGTGGCCAAAGCCATAAAATAAACACAAGAGTTCAGTCAATTTATTATTGAATCATAGAAACTATTCCCCAAACTCATTCACATACCTTTCACACCCCCTCCACACACACACACACACACACACACACACACACACACACACACACACTAAGATGCACAAATGAATACCAACACCAACAAACCTTTAATGAGGTATTATGTACGGTACATTAGCTTTACTGCTAGAAGCACAAATATAAATACATACACTATTCATACACAAACAATCATCTGATGCTTTGTGACTGAATATGGTGTTATAAGCCTCTATCTGAGACGAGCACCACACAAAGGCGCTGTTAATAGCTTAAGAGCCGGTCGGTAACCTCCAACCACAGGAATAAGAAGCACGAACAGGCACACATACATCCGCGCACCTTTAATGACATATTTTCTGCGGCACATTAGCTATTGTGCTGTAATTAATGGGAGAGTCATGGCGTTCAAAAAGCTAGACTTTCCTCAGCAGACTAAGAGCTGTACACCACAACAATGGCTTAATGAGTAAACACACCATGCCTCTCATGAATAAATTATTTGTGCCTCACAATTAATTTTCCCTATTGAAGTTTGGAAGGGGGGAAAAAAAATAAAAAAATAAAAAGACGGCTCTTGGTCTTCATAAATCAAAACAGGAAGGGAAGGGGGGGAGACACGACAGCAACTTTGTATTTTTGTGTGTGTGTGTGTGTGTGTGTGTTGGAGATCAACACATTGCGGTTCTTATGTGTAACGGTTTATCTGGGTTTTTATGTGCGACTGTGCTGCTCAGTTTTTATGAATCTGTATAAATTCCATGTTTATGGTGCTCCGTGAAGTTTGTTTTAGAGCGTGCTTGTGTACAATCGTTCTTTGCGAGTATTTTATGTTTTATGCTATGTGGAAATGTGTGGCTAAAAACTCACAGAAAGAAGCTTCCAGGCTATCGGTCGAACTTGTCGTGGGATTCCAGACCAGCTAAGCTTCCGTAGCTCCTCTGCAAGACAACAAAAACACGATGACGTCCGTTATTATTCAAACAACGATACCTTTACAGAAGAGACGCTCTTTGAAATGAGATTGATCACACAGTAAATGTTGTTCGCTGTGTTTATGTTCTAGACCTTGAATCTACTGTAGGAGAGTTAATGAATAGAGGCACAAAAGACAAAAATTGACAAGATGTCAAAGTTAATTGCATTCGAGGTGATTGCATAATCATCAGATTAAGTGGTGATAAAGTGAGAGAAATAAAAGAAGCAAACAGATGAGGAAATATGTAATCAAAGAGTCAGGAATCTTAAAAACAATACAAAACTGTTATTTTTCTGACTTCTTGCTCATCACAATTTCCTCTATGAGAGCTTTAATGTCTTCTGCACTGAAAACATACATCAAATGTGAGCATCAACAGTTGGTAAAACTCGTCCAAATGTCAAATACATCATTGGCTTGTTCTACAAGCAATTGAACAATAATGTCATTGAACACTCTTTAGTGTAGTGGCTATAATTGAGGGAAGACTAGTTAGTTACTTTAAGCCCACGTACACACAGACAAGCACTGTATATTTTTTGTAAACAATTAAAGAACAAATATGCAACATCTCAAAAAAAATGATGCAGTAGGTATTCCAGGCCAATCTGGAATACCTGCTGTGTACATTAGGTACATAGTAGGTAAATAGAGAATACCTAATGTGTTTCTGTATTTGCCTAAATACAGAAACACATTTGCGGATTCACCAAAAATCACTTTTTTCCCCCACTTCTGTCAATAACCAAGCTAAAAGTAAAAATGCTAGCAGCCTTTTGCAAATCCACGTCAAGTTAACGGTCTCCATTTTCTAAAAAACACACAAAGATGCATCATCGCGTAACTTATAGTTCACAATGCTAGAGACAATAATTTAGACTATTCCTGAAAAATTGTTTAAAACCCCTCTTCTACATCAATTGTGCCACGACTTCTCAGTTTCTTATCTAAATCATTTCTGCCTGCTTGTGCATTAAAGATTTTTGTAAAGAGAAATATGGATAAGATAAACAATTTCTGCTTAATTTGAGTAAGTAATTTATTCATTACACAGGTTCACACAGTGCTGAAAAAAAACTTAAGAGAAAAAAACCCTTTGTCCAAAGTAGGACCATATTTGTCTTATTCTGCTAGCAAGTTGGCAACTCACCCTATCCTCAATTTCCAAACTTCTGTTCCCATCTGTCTTTTTGGCACTAAAAATATGATGGGTTAGAAGTGGACTATTAACTACTTTTTCCCCAGCCTGGGGCAGGGGAACCTGCAGGCTATAATGTAAAATGAATCTGATGGAGAGGTGCAAATTGAACTTTTAAATTGGTGGAGAGTAATCCCCTTTGGGCTCATGAGGACCCAGAAAATATGGCTTAATGCAAGGTTTCAGCCAGCCGGTACTATTCCTCTCTAACACACACACACACTCACCCATACAGTGACAGTATAGGATATGGGAGTATGGGGATCAGCAATGATTGAAGGGAAAAGTACTTTTCCCTGTGTGTTTTAAAGCTTTTGTCTGTGGGACTAATTTTAGACATACTTTTTGGCTAATCTTGACAAATGAGGTTCCCTCTCATAATAAAGTTGTAGCAGAAAATAATTCTAAATAAGTTACTTCCTCCAACTGGGTTCATTTTCATTTAACGTCAAAACTGATTCTCAACAAAACCACTGCGGTGCAAAGTTAAAAATGTTACAGGAGTGTAACGTCCACTGCAATGTGGGGAAGTATAAAGCTGGGGAAAGTTATAAACTAATATCCCAAGCTTTGAACATTTTATTGAGGATGACAAACCTGCTATGATAGTGATGGAAACAAAGGAAATTATGAAAAATTATTAATGTCTTTTAATAATTTGGCTAAAACAATGAAGAAATATATATTTTTAAATGCAGATATGACAAAATGCTAATTTTAGTAGGATTTTGTTCTTTTTTTTTTAATGGAGTAAATACTGCCTTAAATTTCCACAACAGAATGACAAGTATCAGTAATATTTATTATTTGTCACTATGTTGGAAACTAGGTGTTTTTTTTTGTTGTTGTTTAAATCATTTCCCACAAATACCATCTCATTAAAAATATTTTTACCAATCCTCTCGTGTGTGAGCGTTTTATGTATGCCTATCGCTGCAAGCAATTATTAAATTATTCGCACGATAGATTAAGAAGTCCATATTGATGATTGGTGTTTTTTGAAGGGCAATTTGGTTTGGACAATTAGTAAACTTAAATATGGTTTTTATTCCCTCTTTTTTGTGTTATTTTTGGATATTTAAAATGTCTTCCAGTACCCATGTTGTATTCTGTACAAAATTACAGTTTATTGGTCTTTGACAAGGCAAAGTTGTGTCATTATGCAACTGAAAATGATATCAAAATAACAATATTATTGTTTCTTGCGATAATTTCAGGGATGACTTATCATCCTGTAAGATTTGTTACAGTGACAGGGATAGTTTTACCGGGAGGGTCTGTGTTTTAAAACATAAAAAATAAAATAAATAAATAAAGTAGTGGTTCTTTAAAAAAAAAAAAAAAAGCCAATTTTCTACTGTAAATAAGATTTTTTAATTGTCGTTTCACTGAAGGTTATATAACATTTGCGGCTCTGAACAACCTTTTTTTCTTTCATTTTTTTACCTCAGGGGCCAAAACGGCTCTTTGGTTTGTGAAGGTTGCAAAATCCCAATAAAAACACAAAGATGTTTGTGGTTGCAACGTGAAAGGTTTAGGAGGCATCAACACTTCTGCAAAGTGCTGTGAATTATCCCTATTATGTAAATCGACGGGAACACGGAAGCAGAAAAAAATGTGGTCAATCTGAGTAATGTTTTCATTTAGTCCAGAGTAACCTCTCCTACCACCGTCAGAGTGTTCAGGATATTGAACGATCCGGCAGTCTATCACGGGAGCAGGAAGTTCCTAGATGACCTTGTGTTAACACCGACTCATTTATTATTCACAAATGGGTCTTCCTCTGCCCCCCGCCACGCGAATTATACAAACCTGTATTCAACAAGACAAGTCGCCACAGCAAAACTGAGACAAACATAAAAAATAAAAAAAAACCTAATGAAATCTCTTCGCTTGTAATTGAGCAGGTTTACCTGCATTCTGGGAGCAAAGGCAGAAGGGAAACTGATTTACTTGCAAATTAATTGCTCGTGCCCGAACACACCTTTCAGAGTTGTAATAAAAAGAAGAAGGAAGAAAAAAACCTGAAATGTACGTAATGAATCAGCCAAATTCCTCCTCAACTCTTATTCAAGGCACTGCCTGGAAATTGATAAGGCCTTCGCGCGGAGTGAATGGTATTGATTAGCACTGCCAAACGACTCTACCTTGCCTGTTCTTCAAGGCAAATGCAATGTAGGGCCAGTGACAGATAACATAATAGGAAATAGCAACGGGCTAAGTCCATTGGCTAAATTGAGTGAAACGCATTAGAGCCTGTTCAGCTGATGAGAGCGGCTATTTATTCACTATAGTTCCTGCACATCTTCCACTTAAAATTTCTGCCTTACCTTGTCCCCCTGCTGGCTTTAATTATACAGAAATCCAATACAGTGATCTAGTGCGCAGCATGGCTGTGTTAGTTCAGAGGAGTCAGTGCTCCACAGTGTGGGAAGGTTTCGATTACCTCAAGGCTACCTTTGCAGCAGCGTCATTTAAAATGAAAATACCAAAAAAAGAAAAAGGAAAAAAAAGGTCTCAGGAATTGAAGAAAATACAGGAAATATACCCTCACTGCTTTAAGACAGCTTTTTTTTGTTCTCTTTTTGCTTTTGAAATCTGAAAAACAAAAGCAGAGAAGTTGGTTATTTGAGATGAAAAATTTTGATTATAAGAAAACTGCTAGAAGTATGCAATTCTCTATGAACTTATACCTTGGTTGATATGCATTTTTTAAATCTAATCTCTTCTGAACTCAGTTTAAGGTTTTTGGTCTACATCCAAAACAATGTATGTGGCTGAAAACTAGCCACCTGAACACATCATCCCCATGGTGAAGGGTGTGCTTTATTAACAGATAAATTGAAGATGGTATGGGTTGAA
Organism: Alfaro cultratus; assembly: GCA_903066825.1. NCBI lineage: Eukaryota > Metazoa > Chordata > Actinopteri > Cyprinodontiformes > Poeciliidae > Alfaro > Alfaro cultratus. Next base: position 65,422 of record CAEFZX010028858.1, read on the forward strand.
TGAGCTTGACGTCGTTTCAGGGATGTGCGATAAATTATTTTTATTGATTAACGGAATCAGGATTTTTGGGGGGTTTTTAGCCAATGCATTACTTTGGTTTCCATAGGGTGATGTCATCACGACCAAGGCCACCATCTTATTTGACAAGCGCGTCTTTAAGCTTCTTATTAATTTATTTATTTGGACATTGAATTCAGATCAACCCTATAACAAAAGAACAAGGTTCAAATTTTTTTTTCTTTTTTAATTACAAGAATTAAGTCAGACATTAAAACGACTTTTTTTTTTTTTTCATTTTAAGAAATTCTTCTGGTAAAATTGCGTCTTCATGTTTGCTAAAGTCATGACTATATTCTCGTAATTAACGAAAAGTTATTGTAGCCTGGCCCTGATTCTCCGCCATACAACTCACAGAAAAAAAGATTGAAATAAGAGTCGCTTTTTGTTTTCCATCATTTGACAAGTCTGTTTTAGAGAAGAAAGCGAGAAAACAATGAATTAAAATCGGACTCCAGTGAGCGTATCACTCTGCAGAAAGAGTGATACTCTAAACTTGCTCTGACCTGTCACATAAAGTCCAGATAAAATACATTAAACTAAATGGCTGCAGTTTAAGGCATTGTGTGCCCTAAAACTCTCACTTTTTCTGATTAGTTTGCTTTTGTAGAGGGAAAAAGAGTAATACTGAGATGGTGTGGAGTAGCAGTAAAGCTGGTTCCCTATAAATATAACGACTATTCTTCCTAAAAGCAGTCTGGGTGTCGACTCCGGATCCTTTTGGCATCTTCCCCCCACTTCTGTTCCAGTTTGCTGTCTATTTACTGTGAATAAAGGCCACAAAATCCTTCAAAGAAATGCTAAAGTAGTCCTAAAAGTTCACCCCAAATCAAGAAACAGATCTCCCCATCCTTAACTCACAACATCATCTACTTTTAAAGCAGTAGAAAAGGCTAAAAAGAAAAAGAAAAAAAAACTATCCTGTGCAAACTCTCCTATAGTTATATTTCTTCTAACACCTAATCGAAGATCTCTTCTCTCTTTTTACCCCCTTTGTACCCTTTGAACCTTCATTTGCACTGTCAGGCAAAGAAATGAGTTCATGAATCTTGGTGGCTTGGGCTTAATTAAACTGCATTATATTTCACCCACCGAACATTAATCTCACCAAAAGAGGCAAAGCGAGGAGGTGTGTGGAGGTTAGTTGGCCAAAGCTCGTTGCATCCCCATCGCACACATGCCGCCCAAACTTGTGCAACTGAGCATCGCCGTTACCCTGTCCAAACTCTCAGCTGCTGGACAATCGAGTAACTTTTCGAGCAATTGGAAAGAAAATGTTTGAACTGTGATACCCCTTTCCAGCTTTAGCTCATTGATTTACTCCTCGTAAAAACTAAACCCTCTTCCAGTTCCATTTCAGTCAGGTTGAGATCAATAGATTTTATCACAATAGATAGATTATTGATTTATCAAATTTTCTGGTTTTAACTATTTCATTTCTGGAAAATTTGGATTTTTTTTTTTTTTTTTAACCATTGTGTTCATTATTTTTCCAAGGTTCTTAGTGACATCAGCCGATCCGCGGCCTACCATCTTGTTCTGCAAAAACGATTCACAGCTTGTCCTTGAACTTTGACTGAAATAAAAGCATGTTTTTGACAAATTGTCTCCTTTTTTTACATTTTTAAATCTTATGATTAATATTTTTAATTAGTTTTAATCATTTTTACTTTGGTTAATGCCTTTATTGTCATTTTGCAGCACTGACATTTACATATAAATTGTATTAAATTAAATTAAATCGTGTCATTATTTTTCATTATAAGGTCGGTCCCCATATTTCTAGAATTTTCTTAGAAACTTTTCCAAATGAGGCAGTCTTTAAATTATATATTAATTTTAGTAACTTAAACATTTAAGGTATCAATGTTTTATCAAGGAATTTTGGAAATATTCTTCCAAATAATTCCCATTTAATACAAAAAAATTCAAATAATTTTAACATTTTCCATCCATCCATACGCAGTGTATGTTTTTTCTAAAGTTATAATGTAAACATATGAATAAACTCTCCATCAACTCTAATATAATGTTAGCTAAAATAGCACTAAAACTCTAAAAATTGTTGTCGAGTTTTCTTCTCCTGCATTTTGGTTTGGTTTCCTTTAAAGATCACAAAAATTGCAGGTGTAAATGGAGTTAGAGATTAACTTTGTTGAAAATTAAATGTTCTGGAAAATATGTCGTACTTTGTATGTCTCCCACATCTCTGATTTCTGAGGGGGGGGGGGGTAAAAAATTAAGGAACAAAACTCTATTTCCCCTCAGTGGGCAGAGAAGGAGAGGGCAACATGAACCCAGTCGACATCCAGGCTAAATTGCAGATGTCATTTCATTAGTGCGAGACTTGCTCATCTCTCAAAAAACACATCCGACTCTCTTGTGCATTATGAATGAGACATCCAGCCAAGCCCCTGCTCAATGGAATGAATTAAAGGCATTTCGTGACATTTTGAAAGTTAATCTATTGGGTTTTTTTGCTCGGCGGGCGCTTGCTATTACGTGGGCGAAAAAGTTTCCGCACCCGTCCCAGAGGTGACGGAGGGGACTGGCTGATCTCGTCGCCTTCAGAGAGACCTGCGGTTAACGACGCAAACGAGCCGCTTTCGGCTGACGGATTTGTCACTTCTCTTTATGCGTTGTAATACACACACAGAGGGGGAACGAAAAAAAATTCCTAATTGAAATCATGCTTCTATAAAAACAATACAAGGGAACTCATTAAAAACTAAAACTCAATTTGGAGTCAATTCGCTCATCAGGCAATTATGTCAAAACACACGGAGTAGTGCGAGCGGGGGCAAGCGACTGCAAAGTTTTCCCACGGGGGCCGACAGAGAGTCATTATTATACGCGTTCTTTGGAAATTAGTATGATCGGTTGTGTGGGTGTTTATCATGCTGCCAGGGGGACAGATCTCGGGGGAATTAGCCCAGCGAGAAAGCCTCAACCCCGCAGGAAGCTTTCTTCCCCTCGCTGGCCTGAAAAAAAGAAAAGAAAAGAAAAACACCTGTAACAGCATTAATGTGCGACTCAAGGGCAGCTGCTGTTAGGTCTGCTCTCCACACTGTATTCCATTATGCATGACCATGCAGGGGTGCCCTTTGTCTTGGCTGGAGTTAAGCTGGGGACCACAGGGGGGTGATTAGGACACCGTGTACCTTGTGTTGAACACTAACAACAGCTGCTCTGAGGCAGGACCGTCTGACCGAACGGACGCTCAATGACACTTCAAAGATTCAGAGGGCGAAGCATTAGCATTTGGGTTCGATTACGACAAAAAATAAATAAATTCTCATCAGTATGCACCCACATAAAGTCATGAGGTTTGCAGAAAGCTCCAAACTCAATCTGTCTTGATTAAAAGAGCAGTATGTGTTTGAAAAGCAACATAGGGCCATTTGCTTGGATATTCAAGCAACTATTACTATTTAGTTATAAAAAAAAAATGCTGTATATATCAAATATGATTTAAAAGAAATTTGACTTTGTAATTTAAGGCCTTGATATTGGGCCTGTCTTTTAAGAAACTCCTGCTCTTTCTGAAACTCCACCTTCAGGAATTCATCACAACATGGCTGCTCTATCAACCCTTTAACAACATTTTTACCAATGTTTCACTGAGAAGGAGCTCCTATAATGAGCTCAGCAGATGTACAGTTTCACTAGGTTTTTGCTAATTGCTGCTGACTAGTCTTAAGGAGCTGGGTGGAGGAGACCCGGGGGAGGTGAGCTCTGTGAGGAAGAAGCCCGTAAACTTTGACACTGCAGCTCAGAGGAGGAGCTTCATCCTCCAGGCACTTTGCACATCTCAATGGTTGCCATGGGAGATAAAAGGATTCCTCCAACATTGATGAAAGAATCATAGCAACACTATTGGTATGTTTTTGATGAGGGAATAACATTATAACATGATGGAAAGCTAAAAAAATTTTTATCTCATATAATACTGCCCCTATTTTAGCAAAATCAGGAATTGTTGTATTTTAGAATTAAATGAAAGAAATCACATTATACTTTCTGGAAGTGAAGTTACAAATCCATGGTACTTCCAGGGTGCATTCACACCAGACCTGTTTGGGCCTCTTTATTTTAACTCTAGCTTGTTTGCCTAGAAAGTTCAGTTTGTTTAGGGAGGTGTGAATCTGCACGAAAACCCCTCCAAAAGCAGGAAGTAGACGAAGGCGCAGGGCATTGTGGGTAAATACAACCAAATCAAAGAGGCAAGTCTAACCCTAGTGGAAGAAATGGCTGTTAGTTTTGGGGGTTTTATACCAAAGACAAAAGAGAAATCCTACAACTGCTTAATTATGACACCACTCCATTTTTGAAGGAAGTTCTGCTCATGTCTTCTTCAGAGGTTTTTAGTCATTTTCTTCAGCGGTTCTTGGTGCAACGCCACCACAGGTGAGGGAAAGGAATAAGTTTTTGAAAGTTTTTTTTTTTTTTTCATTTAACAGTTTAGTGTGAAAGCAAACCACACTAGCTGAAAATGTAACAAATGCTGCAAATTTGGTCCCCCAATCAAACCGAAATCTACCAGACCAACAGGTGTGAGAACACTCTTAATCTCAATAATACAATGAGAAGATAACACCTAGTCATAATCAGATAATTTGAAAAAAATTTCAACATATGGAAAGTGAGTCTTAATTATTTCTTTCCCAGTCTGGAAACATCTCTTCCAAAGAATTTCAACACGTTGCCAAAAAGAACAAGAACAAATAGGATGGTGACTGTCTGGTGGATTAATCAAGAAATAGCTTCGTTAAAAACAAATCCCTTAAGGTGTCTAGTTAAAGTCAAGGTTAGTCAGCACCTTTGACGCTCTAACAAGTTGAAGAAAGCTTCTCTCAACTGCATTAGAATCCAAAGATGAATAAAATTAACTTGCGCTGCTATGGAACATCTTCTCTTGCAGTGCGACTTTAAGAGCATAGGTCAAAGAGTGTCTCTGCACCTCTTCTATGTCTTCCTGTCAGTCAGTCAACCTGCCTCACCAGTGTGCACGGTCCTGTGAAGGCCAGTAAGAACGGAAGACTGGGAGGAATGGAGGAAGTGCTGTCAGTCAGTGCTGCCTGAGCAGGAAGATGACATGAGCACGCGGGAAGACAGTTGGCAGGCCGGAGCCATGCACTATTCAAGCATCATTCATACGGAGCGCGACTACTGGGGCAAAACAGCACACGGTACGCTACAACACACACATTTACGCATGAGGATGCCACACACACTTGGAGCAGAAGCGCGTTGTGCAGCCAGAACTTCCTAAGCCGATCCTAATTCTAGCTTGAACTGAAATTGGTGGATTCATACTGTGCTCTGAGTTTAGAAGTAAAGTTTTAACAGACGAGTTAGAGAGAGAAGTAGTCAAGAGTTAGGAAAAGTCCAGTGCAATACATGGTGGTAACGAGAGGCGTCCATAACCCTTAAATGAGTTTTGATTATGAATATTGCTCTTTTTGTTACACAGCTCCAGCATCATTTAGATACGTTTTATTACTGAGGATTAAAAATAACCACAATACAATCAGGAGGGAGACCTTTATCATGCGATGTATTAAAAAAGACCAGCCTCCATCCAATAAACCTTGAACGCTTTGTGAGAGTCTTGAATGGTCCGACTCATCTAAAGGACAAAACCAAAGCATCAGAGAGCAGATGGCTCGTAAACTAATGGGACTTCTGTATATAAAAGAATTTTAAAAAATTAAATAAAAAGATACCTACTGGATTATACCAACTCAGGAGGCCTGATGGATGGCCCAGATGGCTGCAAGAGGACACTGGACACAGATGAGAGTGTGTGTCTGTGTGTGTGAAGAGCCTTTTTTATTATTGGAATGAAATAATGATGTGCACAGTCAACTATCTGAAGCTGGCAAAAGGGTGTCAACCCAGCCATATTACTTAAATTATTTCTAAATTAGGTTGAAGTGCTTCACGTTATATTTGTCCTAAATTTATATATTAAACTTTAAAAAGACATCACAACTATAGTAATAACTATATTATGACTGAAAAAGTAGTAATAATTGTCCCTTTTTTGTTTTAAATAACAAAAAAACTTATTATTCTATCTGTAAATGCTGTAAGTTCATGGTATCTTTTTTTTTCATTAATGATGGTACTTATAAGACTCTTCACACAAGTCAGCATACAGATATACAACTAGTGGTGTTAAACAAAAATAATTAGGTAATATTAAAACTGATAGACCACACCATGAGTTTCTCCCTTTATGCCCATAGCAGCCAATGACACAGTGGTTTTCCTTGCAGCATTCATTGTCATGCATGAAGATGATTTTGATACTGAAGGTACGGCTCTTCTTTTTGAACCATGAAAGAAAGTGATCAGTCAGAAAGTCCATATACTTTGATGAGGTC
>CAEFZX010028859.1:0-60982 GCA_903066825.1 Alfaro cultratus
AGGTTTACCGATTACACTCTTACTGTGTTAAATGGGACAGAATAACTATTGCTATTTTTATTCCCACTCACTCTCAGAATCACACAGTTTAGAATCTATAGTCAGAGCATGACCTGAAGTCAGTTCTATCATTAAATTTGTAATTGATTACGTTTCAAATACAATCCTGAACAGATGGGTTCAGGATCTGAATTAGGAAGCGTTTTGGTGCTTCCTAATTCTTCAGCTCTACAAGTTTACATCCATGTATGTGCATGACTATGATGATAAGGTGTATGCTAACATTTTCACTGAAAAGGATAAGTGGATTTATTCGAAGTGGGGTTCACTGGAGAGACTATGAGCGTTCGCCATCCTACCTGCAACAGGAATCAATGTAAACAACCACGGTTTAATGTAGGAAAAAACATTAGTTCTCCCCAGAACGCCAAGCATGCAGCAAGTCAGAGCAATAGCATATGGCTGCACATCTCTCAACACCCGACAGTAAGACCCAACCACCATACTTGGGCTAGTTTGGCTAGCTCCGAAGCAAATTCCAGCCATCTTCAAACAACTCAAATCACAATTGTATAAAAACTTTCTATTTCTGGCTCGAGTAAACTGTAAAAGACAGATCAGCTCCAGAAAACACACTTGCGTGCTAGTTTCACTTATCACTGATTCTCACAGTCTCATGCATTTACTTCAGATTTTTCTACTCTTGTCAACTTTTGCTTCACATATTTAGTTTTGCAAAGTGCGTTTCACCTTGAAGCATTATTGCTAAATGACTGCGAGCCTTTCACTCTATATAGACTTCTTCAATATGAACTTTTAACATAAGAAAACATTAATATTTGTGCCATTTCTGACAGTCCATTGAATATATGTCAAGATATTTTAGACATAATGGTAAGTTGACTGACAAAGCTATTTGGTTTCATCCGTTAGTGACCCCAATATGATCCACAAAGCATTAAGTTATTTCCACAGGGACAGCAGTGCTGAAGCAACTGATGCACGAACATTAAAATCTTTGTTCACTTTTCCTACCATGTTGTTTGCTCCACATCTGACATATTTGTTTGGATGTACTCTTATCAAGTGTATTGGAACATATCCCAAAATTAGATCAAAATAACAAAATTCTATATTAGACATAAAAATATCTGCTACCAAAGTAAAAATTCTAACGCTTTTCATTACCACCTCAGCAAAAATTATGCCATTTTTAAAACCGTAAATGCAGCCGGACCTGGAAGATTCTGGTGGGACTGTCCTTATACAACAAGAGAAAAACATGCTACTCTAATACATTTTGATGCATTTGTTTTAGCTGATATTTCTAAGCTCCATGTTGGAAAAATAAACAAAAGCCTTCACCTAAAGTTCAACTTCATAATCCAAAATGGCTGCTGCCTTTTTTTTTTTTATCTTACTGATAGTAGATCAAACAAAATACACTGTTATCATCTAGTAATGTTTAGTGGTTAGCTTGTTGCTACATTGAAGAGCAATCAGCTCTCCTTGATTGAAATCATTTCTTCTGTCAGTGGCAGCTTTTGATGCAGACCATAAGGGAAGTTTCCCAGGGCAGCACAAGAAGATGGGGCGCACAAGCCCCATACTATCTCTGGCACAAAAGCAGAAAATTTCAATAAATTATATTTTTCACAAAAGCAGAAATATATTTGAATAGCTGAACTGGATGAGAGAAACTCATGGCCTTGAAACCCCATGAATTGACTCCACAAAGGGGATGATGCAAAAGTAAGCGATTTCACGGCCATTAAGCTTTAGAACCTCACTATATTGTGCTATAACCCAACACTTCCTACTTTTGTATTTACCTCGTAAATAGTGAGACCAGGCCACTCAAGTACCTCCAGTGCTTCTTATATCATGGTTTGAGAATGTCACAAGTAGAGGACCAGAAACTACATATTGTTATAAAGGTTAAAGTGTTTCCAAAGAGTAAAGAGGAAGTAAGTTAGGACCAGATTGGGTGGAAAACTCCGGTAAAAGTAATTCATAGATCCAGAATCAATATGGAAGGACACATGAATCCTGTCTGCCGGTTTGTTTTCAGCTCATAATCCCAGTGGATCGCCAGGCTAAATTTAAACCCAGCCTTCCCACACGCCGGTCGCAGCGCTAAAACAAAGACACACAAATCCAACAACAGCTTCACCCACCAACGCTGCGATACTTGGCTGCTTGTGCCGCCACGTCCCACCGGCCGTCGCGTTGCCATGTTACATTTGGGGTAGTTGAGTTAAATAGATGAGCCACAGGCCATAAGGGTGCTGTACTCTGACCTACATCTCTGCCTTGTGGGGAGAGCATGTGATGACTCAAGCATGCACACACAGCGCAAAGAATGGGATTAAGAGCAACAGCAGCAGTGGAGATCTGATTAGGACCGGGCGAGCGACGCCTGCGTGAAACTTTGCGATGCTGAAGCTGCCTGGATGCAAGCCTACGACACTCAACATGAAGCTGCAAGTGAGGGCGGACAAGAACTGCATTAGCACTGTCCTCGCGATGAAAATCACAAGAGACCCTCGAGTCTCTGATGTAATTTGAAGAGACTTTGAGTAACATTCATGTAATTCACTTACAGCTGACCTGGTGACTATCTAATGTGATCTAGAGTGGATATGGGAGAATAATTGATATTTTCCTGACCTTATTGTTGGTCTGCTACATAAACACCAGGGTTTTTGCGAGGTTTTTATAAGCCGTGCAGCAGGAATAGACAGGATGGAAGGACTGAAGTGACGCTACAGTCCAAGCAAAGGCAGAAGAGAAGCCAAGAAAGTCTGAGTGAGCAACAGAGACACTGGCTCTTCACTGCAGGCTACATCTTCACAATCAATAGTAAAAAGTAACTAGACACCAGAAGGAAACTTCAGATTATTTTTTTAACTCCAGGATTAATACCTGAGGCCTTGTAGATCTAACATGAACTTTACAAACTTGCCTCTGAATTTTGTTTTGTCTTCATTGTCCTCTTATAAATAGAAAATAAATAGATATTCAGAAAATTACTTCCTTTAGATGGGGTAATCAGAAAAGATATGCTGCTGTGATCACTATTTTGGTGACCAATATTGATGTTGAAAAACTACAATCACCAACTCTGGGATTGGGAAGGATTAACAGCAGGGTGCAATTTTCATTCCCACAGAGGAAACACCTGTTTTTATGCCCAAATTAGGGCAATCTAGTTTAAACGCATGGGAGATTACAGTGCACCAGATACATAAGGACCAGATGAACATTATCAATGTAATGAAACTCTAAAACGATGAGGCCATAAATCCTGCATGGTAAAGCATTAGACAATTAACAGTTCAAATAGACATAATTTTCACTTAAAAAGCAAGTCTAAACCTATTTAAATACTAATATTGTCCTCCACTGAAGTGAATGCAGAAACACAGCTTGTTTAGGTGGCCAGTTTCCCGATGACTGGTGGAAATCCTTTTCTTGAATCTGCTCAAACATATCTGCTTGGTTTTCTCCTTGCTGAATAGTGCTGAGGTAGATCAGAGATGAGCTTGCACAGTCTAAAGAAGTTCTAGATGTCTGGCAGATCAGTCATGGTGATATATTGTACTCTGTAGAGTTTTGTGGTTCAGAATGTTACGTCCTGCCAAAAGTCTCTCTGTTGTTTTTATTTATTTATTTTTATCACTATTTTATACCAACTTGGATGGGACAACTAATAATTTCCACTTCCACTCACTTCTGACAAACTTTCTTCTCTGCAACCTGCTGTTAAGGTACAGGTCCAGCAATAACAACAACCTTATGACTACTGAGGTTCCCCTCACATTCTGGAGACTCAAACAATATCTGATGTGTAGTCTATAATGTTGTCTACAAATTTAACAATGGTTTTCAGTCGATGTTTCTTTTTACAATTTAGAGGACAGAGAGTACAGCAAGGGGTTTAACTCACATCCATGCAGGACATCGGTTTCGAGGTGCAACGTGGGCAAAGCGCCATTTGGTCTAAATGTTAGGAAATCCACAATCCAAGTGCATAGAGGTGCTTTAGTAGTCAAATTTAGAAGATTTGTGATAATTATGGATTATTGTATTGAATGTAGTTGGTTATAAAGTTATGTAGTGAAAACTCATTAATCAAAGTGCCTCTTCTGGCCTTACAAATATGTTATTATTCCACAAATTTGCTCTTAAATTCAGCTGGTGGTTTGCTACTTTGCATTATTTTTTTAACCGTGTATTCTGGGCATGGAATTGAGGATGTGGGTGGAGAGGGTCACAGATTGGCATTCTTATCATTACACCAAGGCTAAAGAAAACTATGCCAAATTTAGGTGCCATCTGAGCGAAGAGATGTTACATTAAAATTGTGCAGATATTAATAAACTTGTCTTAATCACTGCACCACTTTTTAATTCAAGAATGGTTTTGATTATTAAAATGTGGTTGTCAATGCTTATTTTTGCTTCGTTTTATTCCAGAAAACAAAAACAATCTCAGAAGGCCATCTGTTTTGATAAGCTACAAAAACCAAAATATATCAAGAAAAAAAGTATATTTTTTTGTAGCAACAATGGCCAGGGCAAAAATAATCTATTCTTTCACTGACTCTTTATTTTCTCTTAAATTGTGGGACATTTGTAAGCAATGAGGATTGGTGACTGAGCAGCTGAATTAGGTATGCAGGTTATGCTCATGAAAATTTTGCCAAACCCTCTTTCCCGATGCCAAGCAGATTTTGTGGAGGCAGTGTGATGGTGTGGGGAGGCGTCTCACTCACTGGAAAAAACAAAGCTCATCACTGTTGGTTGCAATTTTAATGCCATAAGACATCGAGATAGGTTGGAGAGAACCGAATGGCCTGCCTACAGTCCTGACTTTGGCCACATTGAACACTGGTAGGATCAGATTTCCAATGGAGATTAAAGAAAGGGATTCCATCCCACTGCAGGGTGTGAACAGGCTAGTGACCAGAATGAAGAGGGATGGCATGGCAGACCATTGCTGTTGTGCATGGTTTACCCACACATTTTTGAATCAGGAGAACTTTCTCTCCACAATTTCCCCACCTTCTCTAAAATATGACATAAACCAGATTACCAATATGTCATGTTCAGCAGGAAGTGCACATGCTAGCATTGGCCTAGCACTGCAGCAAACTGCTCTAAACGAAAACACTGTCCGCAGGAAGAAGAACCGAGTTTATTGTGTGAGGTCAGGCCTTGACATTTCAGGTGAATATTATAGCAACTTTCTGAACTGAACAGCAACATTTCGAGGCTGTTTAGTAGATTTCCCGCTAGGGAAACATTCGCCACTGCCAAATAAAACGGATGCTGCAAGATGCCAAACGGACATCAAGACCATCTACTACTAGAGGACTAAAGAGGGTTATTTTACTGCAATTTAAAGCTACTGAGTTTTGTATTGAAGGCCCCGGTTTTCACAAAGGGTAGTGCTGGGACTCAATGGATTAATATCCTGACCTGGTCCTCCAAAGCCAAAGTCGAACTAAGTTGGAACAAAGTTTAAACATCTGCAAGGTCTTAGTAACCAAAAGGAGTTTGTGTATCAAATCCTACTCATTTGCTTAGCCTGCATGTTTCAGTGAACCTCTAAGTTTTCTATAGTGTTCACCTTAATAAATAAATGTTTGCCTGAATATTTTAGCCCTGTATTCTGGCAAAAATACACAGGCATATTCAGGCATATTGCCTTCATGGACCAAAAATATGACCATGATTTGTAAAAATAAACGTTGGGACGCCCCCTACTGGCATACAGCCACAACACAGCCGATATATTGTGTAAGACGGCACATCAGTTTGCTCTTCCATGACCTGCTTGAGCGTGTTGGTCAAAAAAATGGTGTTTCTCCAGAGAAAAGAATGAGGATAAAATGACCTGACAGGTTCAAATCTGGGCCAACAGGAGGCTAAGTATTAGAGCAACAAAAAAATAATACAAGAGCCAAGAAGATGCTATCAGAAGAATCTGGTGTAAAAGGTTCACAGCACATTTAGTATAAAAAGCATTTTTATTGAAGTTTTCAATGAAGTAAAAAAAAAAAAAAGAAGACTACAAAAATAAAACAGTAGTAAGAAATAGATAAGTGATCCTTCTACAATAGTAAATCTTTGCCTGTTCTAATCTAACTACAATCATGTCAGTGACACAATCAGCTATCCAAGTGCTCTTCCTTCTGATGACGTTAATAAAAACAGAACAGCGACTTTGAAATTCATCTTTATGCTTCAAAAACTCACAACCAAAACACCTGGCTGTCATTTCACGTTTCAGTTCACCAGCGTCATCTTCCCTTGTGTCTTTACATGGGCGTGTGTGCGTGCTGTGAGGAAGAGGAGGGAGAGGCTGCGGCGTTGGTGGAGGAGAGTGAGGAAGGAGGCGGCTGGGGCGTGCCGGCGGAGGAGGAAGAGGCGGAGGCAGACGACGCGGTGGCGGCAGCTGACGAGGAGGTCTCAATGATGCTGCTGTGAGTGATGAAGCGCAGACGCAGCTTCATCGCAGGGCGAAGAGTCATGATGATTTTCTCTACCTGGACAGACATGAATTTAGGTGTGTTTTCAGGTTGGCTGAATCCTTCGACATCATTTTCTGTTATGCAAATCATCGTGCGACCCATTTTGTGCAGATTGAATAGTTTTATGAAAGAAGCCGTCACACAAAGAGCAGCAAAAAAACAACAACATTATTATACAAGAGCCATTTGTCTTTTTTTTTTTTTTTTTAGAAAAAATGACCAAAAAAAAACTATCCTTAGTCTGACGTCTCCTGTCACTTCAGGTGAATCTGATGGAAATACAGAAAAGCATTTCGACAGTCCAGTTGTAATTGTATTCTCAGATGTCTGGTTAGATAAACTGAGAAACAGCAGAGTTACGTCACTGTCAGGTGTTTTGATTCTATGAAATTACATCGTCTCAGTCTCTCTTTGGTTCCTCCTTCATCAATGAACAACCATCGTTGTTCTGGTTTGTTCTCACCTGCTCCTTCACGCTGTCTCCGGTGTACATGTACTTGATATGATAGAGAAAATCACAGATGGGGTCCATGTAGCTCAGATGTTGGCAGTGCTGGTCAACAGCCTGCAGCATCTCATAGAAGGCCACCCCAATCTTTAACACAAACATTGACAAGTGCTTTAAAAAAATAAAATAAATCTAAACTTTTATCGCATTTCTCATCCAACACTAGAGCTGTGATTGTACCTCCAGCATGCATCGCGTCCTTTCTTGCTGAAAGCGCTGCAGGAACGGCCCCACTAGGTGATAGACGTAAAGCAACTGCAACTCTGTCTGGACGATGGGCTTCAGCGTCTCTGACAGGAATCTACACAAAAAAGAAAAAAAAAAGATAAAGTTCTACATCACACCAGACTCTTTAAAGCACAGAATAGCAGGTAGTAAAGGAGAAGGTGGGACGGCTAACTTGGGAATCAGAGAGAGCTGTCCGATGGACGAGTGGTGCCACACGGCGTGCGTCAACGCCAGCACGTAGCTGCAGTTCATTTCGCTGTAGCTTTGGTGGCAGGCGGTGAAGTCCAGCAAGGCGAAGGGATCCCCCGCCCACTCGGTCTCCGACGTCAGCGCCGGAGAGCTGAGCACAGAGATGATGCGGTCGTGGAGGACGATCCAGTAGGGTTCCTGCAACAGGAGGGGAGAGATGTTTGAAGTTTTTTTATTTTTTTTTTATTTTATTTTTAGGAAACTCTCAAAAGATGTCCTGTTTTCTGTGTGTAATCTTACAGGAAGGGCAGTGATGACCAGTCCAATGGCGTTCATCCAAGCTGTGATGTTCTCCCTGGGAACCAGAGGTTGACTAAAAGGTGAAAAAGATTTCAATCTCAACCACACAAAATCAGCAGGCGACCTATAGTCACATCACACTATTTTTTGAAGGTCAGCAATGAGTAACTAAAGCTTTTGATGAGGAGTGGACATTCCTCTGGGCTTCTTGTTTGTGTATTAGAAAGTCATTCAGTAACATTCCTTCCAACTTATCGAGCCTTTTGATTTGGAAATAAGAAAATCAATCTTTGGTTTATGTCTCAAAGGTTGGGGTTAAAAGAGAAAGAACTAAACCAGGAAGAAAGCTGTTGGCTTGACACCTGATACCTAGAACTCAACTACAAAACCATTTATCCCTCATTGAATACAACAATAAAAAAAGAAAACATTACCAAGTAGTTTTGGTCTAGTTTCTAATGCAAATATCTTAGTTTTGTCTTATTTAAAGTGCACTAACTTACAAGTAACTTTTCAGCATGATATGGGAGATTGTTTTAGGTCAATATTGATAAAAAAGTACTAGTTCCATTGGCAAATTATTCCCCTTACAACAGGGGGAAAAAGTTCTGTTATAACTGAAATAATCTGCCACACTAGTACTTTTTCATCAATATTAAGGTATTATTTACTTAAAACAAGCTCCTTTATCTTTCAGAAAAGTTACTTGTAAGTTGGCTCACTTGAAATGAAACAAAACTAAGATATTTGTCTAAGAAATTAGACCAAGATACTTGGCAAGATTTTGTGTTTTTGCTATGAAGTCAGTCAAAATTCTGAAGTCGAGGTTTGTTTGCTCTACCGAGATCTGGAATCTCAATGAGACAGATTTGGTTGATTAATAACAATAATCATAAAAAGTAAAAGAGAACAATTATAATGCTATAAAACATAGATATGCATGTAATTCACAAGTATTAATGCGTTTCTTGCACCTCTTTAACACCACATTGAGCAAAGCATTGCCGACGTCCTTCCCCGGCACGGCCAGAGCCATGAGCTCCACGCAGGTGACATGCAGGGCGTGAGCCGCGGGGTTGGGGAACTCATTGAACCTCCAGTCACAGTTCGGGAAGGGGCCGGGCGACTTTCCCGCCATGGGTGGGAGCGAGAGTTAAGGCGGGCTGAGATGGGAGTAGGTGGAAAAATAACTTCAAAGAAAGCAAACGTGACCTTGATTTAAAATGAGCAGAGTTTGCCCAGTAGCCACGAAAAGCCCTGATGTGGATTTTTATCTTGCTTACAGATAATTCTAACAATACGTTGGGGCACAATAGCAAAAATTGACTTTTAATTGCTTTTCAAAGCCATCGAGGGAGACATGCTATTAGGAGTAACGAGTGGATTAGCCAGGCGCCTCAAAGGGCTATGCTTTCCTCCATTATCCTGCATCAGTCTGATCTTGTTACAGTGATGGATCTGTTCAGATTATTAAAGGATATTGTCCACAAGGCGGCCAATCAGCTTGCAGTAGTAGGTGTCATCAGGGATCCAGACGTTGTCCTCCCTGGGGTTCATGCCAAACTTCAAATAGGTCTCACTCAGACACCATCCTGGGGTTCGGTTGTCCTGCAGAGCAAAAGCGTCAGGGTTAACGCCGCTGCTCGTATCAAAGGGCAGCTCTGCTCGTTCTTTCTGCCTGCCTTCAGTGAAGACATGATGGCGTGAACCAGCTTCCTCTTCAGGTTGGTTCGGTCTCTGAGATGCCGTTCGTAGTAATGAAGGGTGTTGTACAGGTACGTCACGGGCCGGTCTGCACGCACATTTGCAGATTAAAAACTTTGGTGCTTATTGATCGTTTGACCTGACCGGTGGTCTTCCTCACCGTGGAACTTGTACAGTCCCCCCAGGTGATCCAGCAGCGTCTCCAGAGACTTTGAGACGGGGAGGAGCTCCAGGAAGCGGTGGATGACGATGTCAAAGACGGGCAGGAAACGCAGGCAGACGTTGCCGAAGTAGATCGGCAGGTACTGAGACTGCAGCTGCAGGGGAGGGCTCACTTGTTCTGCAAGACCCTCAAAGTACAGCTTCTCAGGGTATTTCTGGAAATGAAACGAAGGGTTTTCCATGTTAAAATTACTTTCTCAAACTCAATTTTGGCCAACAGTCAGGAAATAATCTGACAGGCTACAAACTGTGGCAAAGTGGAAGGAGAGAGACATCTGCAGGTTTCAGTGAGTTACATTTTAGACTTTTGGAAATCTTTTTCAAACCCCATGACTAGGACCGCAACTAACAATCATTTTAGAAATTGATTATTCAATTGATTATTGATTAATTGGATAAAAAAAAGGGTCTTTACAGATTGGACAAGCAGACATAAAGATGCTTAGATGGACAGACAAAGGGAGAAACGAATGAATCCACAAACAGGGATGTATGCACAGACAGACATAAGGATGGACAGACTGATGGAAGGAACACATTTGGAGAACTGGTTAAGAAAAATGATAGGTCTGAAAAAGGACTGTGAAAAATGATTGATTCTATCTAAACATGAAAACAGTCAATATTTTGACATAAAATCTTCTAAGAAACCCCCCCCCCAAAAAAACAGACACCTTGTGGTAGTTCATGTGTTTGTTGTGCCAGTCGCTCTGCAGCCAGTGCTCAGGAGCGTTCTCCTTCACAAAGTCGTTGACTCTGTTCCTGAAGTCGCTCGGCTTCAACAGAAGGAGCTGGATAATGAAGTAACAAACCTGAGCCTCGTTCCCCTCGTGGCTTCGCATCGCCTGAAAGAAAACACCGCTAATAAAGAACAGTGAACCAAAAGGAGCATTAGCAATGTTGAGTTTCTCTAGATGTTCTCACCAGACACAGGATGAGTCTGTCCAGAGTGACAATGTTGTATTTCCAGACCATGTCATTCAGGATTTCAATGCACTTGTTGAGTTGCTGCCCGCCAGCTGAAGTCGAGAACTCGTAGACAAGAAAGTCGGCGAATGTTCGGACGTGAGCCACCAGCGCACGAGCTCCAATTCGCTCCAAAACCCTGATGAAGGTTTTAAAGACAAAAAGAAAAAATTAAAAACAATGTTGACAGCATCCTCTCTCATAGAATGAAATAGCATCTCCAGACCTGAATCCTATCTGGTTTATACGATCCGTCTCCAGAAGCATCTTCCACAGAAGACACAGGAACAAGGGAGGAGAGCCCTGCATTGAGAAGTGGGTGATGATGTCATTCTCATTAGCCATCGACTTCCACTTCCTGTATTCCTCCTCCACGTTCTTCTTCAGGTTGAAGCGAGACTCCTGAGGAACATTGTTCTGCTTGAAGAACGCCTGCGTCACAAACAGAGGAATTGTTCAATATTAAAATTGGTCGTTTAATCCATGTTGTGCCTGCAGAGGTAAATGTGTGGCACCTGCAGAGGAGCTGGGAAGCAGGACAGAGTGTGTGACGCCCAGTTGTGAGGCGTAAAACTCATGATGGTCTGGAGGATATCTTTACACCAAGTGCCATGAATGGAGTCGGAGCCGGTGAAAAAATCTACAGAAGGTACAGAGCAGGCGACTTTTCAGCTGAGAAAGCATAGTGGAATAAATGACACTGAAACCAAAACAAAACGGATCTAAAAAGATTTAAAGACAAAGTCCACTGGAAAGTACCAGTCACATGCGTGGCCCTGGCCAGCGTGAGTATCAAAGCTCGGTTCAGCTCCTCTGACTCGGCAGAGAGGACAGTCTTCGGGTCGTTGAGGAAGCGGGTGAACTGAGGTTGGACCTCTGAACTCCCCAATGCCGTGATGAGCCGCAGGGCGGTGCTCTCAACGCTGAGGAAAGAGACACAAATCTCAATTTCTATAAAGTTAAGAGTAAAAAATAACTTGAGCACAATCAGGTACACACTCTCACCATTACTGCTTCGCCACACATAGTAAGAAAATAAAAGACAACGTAAATCCTTCGAGACTTTACGAATGTCATTACTACACAAAAAGAAACAAAACAAAACCAGGGATTCTTAGCATTAAACCTTGGGGAACATTGTATAAAAATGTTAATTTTTAATTAGCATTTTTTTTATCTTGGAATCTAATTAACTAGAAGATATTCTTTTGGGTCTCTTGCGGTTTTCATTTTTATTACATGCACTTTCACAACACCGTCTTCCTGCTCAATTGCTCCAGCTTTTTACTTAAGAATTTGAACCTGTAGGGCGTAGAATAGGTATTTCTTTCTTATATCAAATAACTTGCATATGCATGTGTTAAAAGTATTGAGGTTACCAGAGATGCAGCTGATTCTGGTTGGTCTGGGGCACAGCAGCCAGGCTGTGTAGATGGCTGAGGAGCTGAACCCTGTAGTGCGGCTGGATGTGATGCATCCTGTAGCTGAACATCTCCAGCAGTGTGTGAAGGATTCCCCACGCGTGAGACTTGAACACGTTGGGCAGCAACTGACCTGAACAGGGAAGCTTTATAATGTTTCTCCATACTGACATTTATTTCAGTGCAAAATACCGGTGAGAAACGTTCAGAAATTTAAGCGGTATGGATACTTTTTCAAAGTTTTGCATACTGGTTCATCAAGTGTTTTCATTGATTCTTTAAACATTCTTTGTAAGTTCATCCTTTGTCAAAATATAAACAAAAACTTACTGATAAATCCCTTGATGCCCAGTGACTCGATCTCCATATAAACCAAAAGCCTGCTATACGTTTCCACTAGCGCCGGTGCCAGGGCGATGCTGGACTTGGCGTGAGCCAGTTTGATCACACGTGTGGCGATGCTGTGGATCAGGCTGGAAACAAACCCGGCGGACACACGCGTTAAAGATAAACCACTTCAGTTCAAATGAACCGCCCCCTTTCCTTTCTCTCCTACCTCATTTTTGCATGCACAGTGAGAGAATCCAGCAGGTTCATGGGCAGCGGAGTGACGGATCCTGACGCCATGCAGCTGGTGCCGGGCAGGTTGATCCTCATGGACCCGTTTCCGTAGATGGTCTCCACCAGGACGCCCATTGGCAGAGAGAAGCAGTCCGAGTTGGTGCTGTAGGCGTTGCACAGCAAGGCGATCTTATAGTCGGACATGCCCAGGCTTTTGTTACGCAGTGACTGCTGGAGAAACCTAAGACGAAGACGATGAAAATGAGTAAACTACTGTTAAACTAAGAGCAGCATTTACACTTTGGGACCAGATAAGTTAAATATACACACTCATGGTGGAGTTTCAGGGAGTGTGGTATGAGAATCTGCAGTTTGGAGTTGTCGTTCTGAGCTTTGCGGTTCAAGTGGATCCAGATGCAGGTCATGGCAAAGGAGTGAGTTGACTGAGGTTTGCTGATGTCAGGAACTGGTATACACTGGAAATGTGGGGGAAAAAAATGCTACATTTACTTATTACAATCAAATATTTAAAGTAAAATGCACAGCAAAAAAGCCAAACTGTTCACTTTAGTTTACCTCTTTTTCTGGGTAAAGCAGGTCAAAGAGCTTCATGACTGGCAAGAAGTCAGCTAAAGCATTTTTCTGAATGCTGCCCGATATGAACTGCAGCAGGACCCACATCAGGTGATCTCTGCCTTTAATAAGGCCTCTGCCTGCAAGCTAAAAAGACAGAAAGGTTGAGAAAATAAAAGGTATGATTTTTCACCTAATTTATGTCAGTTAGCATTTTAATTTAAAAACAGAAAGCTGATTGTGCATCAACTAAGCCTGCCACTATAAGCAATAAATCAATTAATCACATAAATTAAAATGTGTGTCATTAAAGAGATGCTCTCATTTAATATAGTTGAAAAGCAGGCATTTTGAAAAATCCTGCAAAAATTTGACACCCAGTATGAAATAGTTAGTTTGCATTATCTGCCACTTTTGGCCGTTTAAGTTGAATGATTATTATTTTATGAAATGCAATTTTGGTTACAGAGACTTCATAATCCATTTGAATTATTGTTTTTTTGTCAATTTCAAATATCTAAAATGTCTTCCGTTTCCACTGTTAAATATCCCTTAGAAATGCAAGATTTTTGTATTTTTGAGTGTGTGTACTGGTATTAATATGCCATTATTATTAGTTGAAGACTATCTCAAAATGCTATGATTACATCATTTCTGGGAGAAATTATTGTCTAACAAAATTTGTTTTCGGGACAGACCTAGCATTGAATGCAAGGTACTCTATCATTTCTATTGCAGTATTTCTAACTACTTTACCATTCAAAATCAAGTAGTTTTTTATTTATTTATTGCTTTCTTTTAGCAACATGTTGATTTTGGAGCAAAATTATTTCCCTGAAATTTCACAAATCAAATTAATATGGAATAAAATATATATATTACACAAATATAAAATAATAAAAATGTAGCATTGTTTTGTGTGGACTCAAATGGCTTTGACAACAGACATTCAACATAACAGTTTTATACAGAAGACAAAAAAAAAAATCCTAAACACTGGAGAGTCTTGCTCAACAACATCCAACCTTGGGGGTGTGCAGCCCAGACAGATTCATTTGGTGAGAGTTCATAAGACTTTAGAATAAAGACATAACCAACAAATTTTACTGCATCATGTAGAATAAAACTTTATGTTTGTTTATGTTTCAGAACTTTTGGCCACTGGACCACAAGACATCTGCTCCATTTCAACATTTCGCAAATCTTTGACTTGTCTGACTGGATCATAAACAGAGATTGTTCAAGGTACAGTTTGTTATCTTAGACAAATGTTTTATTTGGCATCTAAATCAGACAGTTTCGAAACCCTAGGTTCAAATTAATAACACTGATTCAAGAGGCTCAAAGACATGAAAAAGCACAAAATTACCCTTTTTCATTCTTTTTGTGACTCTCCTATTCAACTGTGGCAGTCCAGTGTCTTTAAAATCTGAGAGCAAGATGCACCAACTCTGCTCACGGAAACTCTTACCTTCTGATGTAAGGAGAGTACCATGTGAGGGAAGCTCGCGAACTGAAACAACACAAAGAAGATGAGTTGGGAGGAGAGGTGTTGCCACAGCAACTGGCTCGTTCCTCCGATGTCGGCGTCGAAATGTTCCTCCGTCTCCGACCGCTCCATGGCGTACACCACCAGGTCCACCAGCTGCTCCTCCAGCACCGGGCACCGCTGCTTTTGCTGCAAGACGAGGAGCGGAGCGTTAAAAGGGGCGAAGAACAAAGTAAGAACAACGACAAGAGGGTTAACACAGAAAGACAAAAATATTATTACAACTACACTAAAGTTTCACATGCCACAGCCTTTACTAAACACACAGACTTGGAAAATATATTTCAGTCTCTCTCATGCAGGACGGCATCTTATTGATGTTCAACTGTAGCTCTATTCTGGCGTACAGCTTCTCCTCATCCTTTCATTTTAAACGTCAGAGTTGGAGCACAGACCCAAAAAAAACTTATTTGGACTGGGTTTTGTGGAAGAAAAAACAGTTACCACAGAATGATTTTTGTACACACTGAATAATTAGTTAAATCCCTAGTGGTAAAACAATAACCTTGGTGCAAGTAAAACTAAAATTCACCTGCATGAAAACACAGTTTTAGTTTTCAAACAGCATAATATATTTTGTAGTTCTGGTTAGAATTAGAATACATCAGTATAACATTTGTTAGGGTAGAAAGACTTTTTTTTTCTCCCTTTTTCTTAAAAAAAAAAAAAAAAAGGGGGGGGGAGGGGGGTACTCCACGAAATAAGTAAAAACAAAAACAGGGAAGGAGGAGGATTACCAAGAGAATAGGATATTGTAGGTAAGGGGGAGAGGCAGGCAGGAGAGATGAATAAAGGGATATTAAAGCCCCAAACTGTGATTGATTTTATGCAGAATTTTTGCAAATCATATTTTAAGTCTTTATTTAGTCAACATGTTTAAGGCTGGACACTCAGACTGTTATCTGCTCGTTTTAAAATGTTGAATATTTCCTTTAACGGAAAGAGCTTTCAATTGGCATTTTTAGTTATAAATTTTTCACCAAAGTGTTTTAACCGTTTAAAAAATAAATAAATAAATAAATAAATAAATAAATAAATAAATAAATAAATAAATATCTTGATCCAGATACTTAGTGTCTGCATGGTGTTGCTAATTGAGTCAATTAAAAAAAAAAAAAAAAAAAAAAAAAAAACAGTACCAGATTTTCTGTTTAGACTCGCAATCCCTGCTGCTGGCATTTGTGTGTGTGCGTCTCTCGCAAAAATGCAACACAAACTCATCGTATTAATTTATCGATCTACTGAATCTGTTGGTTTCCAAACAACAGATTCATGCTCAAAGTAAAAGAGAGACTGTAATGGCTGCTGCAGCTCTGTCAGCGTCAGGTGGCCTGCTGTCCTTTGTTGACCTCATTCTATCTGAGTTTTCTGGTTTTATTTCTCTGTGTATAGCTTATGGCTTTATTACAGTACATTAATGGTACAGTAAAACTGCATCATTGAACTACACCACAAATCATCCTATCTAGTTTCACTAGCTTTGTGAAGAAATGGAGCACAAAATATTTTAGTTATAAGACAACTGAATTCACATCCTGTTGTCAGAGCGAAGCCGGTAAAGATCTCTTTCACTAGAAAGTCGTATGAAACCTCTGGGGATAGAAGTTCTTGTGTAACTCAGACACAGATTGGGTTGAACACAGCACGACGCAACACAGCACGGCACAGCAACCAGTCAAAAAAAAAAGAAAAAAGGTGCAACACATTCCTGCATGCAGAACTGCAAGGTTTGGAGAGGCAGTCAGAGGGGGAAGAGGGGAGATTTGGAGGAAGAAGAGGAGGCTGTCCTTCACTTTCTCACTCAATTGTATTTATTTCTTTTGTTTTGCTTTTTTTTTTTTTTTTTTTATCCAGCTACTGGTACAACCTCTTTTCCGTGCTCACACAAGGGAATAGAAAGCAACAAAGGGACAGAGAAAAAGAGGGGTGTAGCTTCTGTGAAATTTCTGAAAATAACCCACATGGTTTATCTACATCACTCCAAAGAACCAAAACAAAAATCCACCCAATCACTAGAGAACTAGAAATCACTAAACATCTGAACAAAAAGTCCTTCAATTTAGCAGATTTCTTCTCACGTAATCTCATAAATCAATCCAATGCTTTGAATTAAACACAGCCTCAGGAATTACAACAGTTTAATGTCAACAATTATAGGTCACAGACAATTGTGTATAAAAAAACTAATTGAGTTCGCCCAAGTTAAGATTCCCTGTTCCACATACAGCAAGACTCCAAGCCTCCCTTACATCCAACTTTTATCGTGGGTCTTACAGCTCAATAAAAGGCATCCAACAACCTGCGCCCTTCGTTTACGGCACATTATTTTATTGTTGTACCACAGGTCAGAGCTCTGTAAACCAGCCAATCACAGCTGGTTTTGCATATGAAGCTTTCCTTTGGCTTCTGCATCTACTTCACTGTCCCGTGGCTTTTTAGTCAGGCAGTGGTTAAGGTATTTCGCCATTTCTCCATGATTCTTTGACATGCGTTTTTGGAGACTTCTTTTAGAATCTTACTGTCTGCTTTCAGGGTGAAAGCAAACCGCTTTTATTTTGAAAGCCCTTCAGCCGTAGAGTACTTTCCATACAGTGGAATGGCTGATTTCAAGTTCTGAGAATCCATTTCCTTTCTATGCATTTGTAACAGAGAACCAACTTTCTGCTCCTCCTGCCAACCTGATGTTTTAAAACCAGCTCTGCTTCCTCTTTGACTGCTTATTTAATCAGGTGTCTGAAGGTCACAAACTACAAATGGTAGTCCCTGTTCCTACCAGGTTATAGTAAGCTATTATCTGTCGACAAACAAATACATAGGAAAGAAGATATGTCTTCAGTAATGCGAGTTAGAGTTTTTAGACACAGTTTTGCCCAGGTTGGCATGACAAAAAACACCTTGCTGACAACAGGCAAGCACCAGACTACATCCACACATGCAGTGCAACAGCACCTGAAATGTCAACAGCAGGGTTTCAACTTGAAAATACGTCATGTCAGGCTTGTTAGCTGGGAAGGAAAAAAAATAAAAATAATAATCTGACCCAGAATAACCTGGAAGATTTTAGAAGTGTTTCGACTGAAAGACTATTAGTGACAGCCACAGTGCTGATTCAAGTTTTAAAGCACAGGATAATAGTCCAAAAGGAATATGTTAAACATCAACAACTAAATCTAATAAAGATAATGTATTAAAAGAGTGCAGGCTAAACAGAGCAGACTTACTGCTTCTAAATGGCACAATGCACCTTTAATAAAAACCACACTTTAGCCTTTAAAATTTAAGAATAGGCAAAAATTTTAATCTCTAGATGTGGAAAACTGGTATGGACTTTTTCTAAAAGACTTGAAGCTGTAGTTATGGTGAGTCATAGTTCTGAGAAACTAATAAATTAGAGAGTTGAATACCTTTGCCCACCAAACAAAATCATGCACCATTGGCATTTTATTATTTTTGCCCTACTTCCCCCAGCCCTGAAAATAAATTGAAGTTTTTGGTTGTAGCATAAAAAAAACAAAACCTGATAACATTTTAGGGAATGTAAATAATTTGGCAAGACACTGCATCATTAATGTCCTAAGTTGTTGCTAAGAAGTCAAATCATCTACCTGCTTCTTTCTGTGAACACAAAAGTGATTCAGCACTCATGTCAAAACACAAATATATCCATATGAACCCCTTCTGCATCCATTTCAAGCACTGTTGCGATTCTGATATGCTCCATTCGACTTTCTGTCTTTGTCCACTTTGGGTTTTTCGTATTACAAACAAAATCTAAGCGAGCGGAGAGCTGGTTAGTTGGCAGGTCGTGTAACCAGAAGAGGAACAACGACATACCTGGGCAATGTTCAGAGTCTAGAGAGCGCATGGCAGAGAGACGGACAAACACCAAAGACAACCAGAGGACAAAAGAGAGAAACAGGAAAGAAAAAGTAAACAAAGAGGACGGGAAAGGGGGGGGAGAGACAGAGAGAAAGTGGTGACTAAGGAGCTACAAGTAGGATGTTCACTGTTTGTTCAGCACAGTTTAGCATAAACTCAGCCGTCTAAAGTGTACAAAACAGGCTCTGGTTTGCTGAATGTCAACAGAGACCCGTGTGTTGCTTTAATTATGGTTTGGTGTCATTACGACACTGAGTGGTGAACTCGAGTGATCTGGGCTGAGCTGAAACTGGATGAACCCAACAGTGAATACTGACATAAGTGCATTATGGGACAAGCTCACAGCATTGCATTACATGGATCTGTACAGCTGTATGGAAAGGATGACAAAAGAAGAATGGGAGGAGGGTCAGTGATAAAGGACTGAGAGGGATTAAGAAAAATGAAGGGAAAAATGTTTTAAAAAGTTCAAACCAATGGAATAAGTAGAAATAAATGGGCAGATATAAAAAAAACAAATGGCATGGTATTTAGGCAAAAAAACCGGCAAAGAGACCGTTTTACCTGTTTGTTGAGTCCTAACATGTTGCACACCATCTCTCTGGAATAAGGCTGCTCGAGCACATAGCGGAGCAAGCCTGTCTGAGGCTCAAACAGGTCCTACACAATGTAAAACACATGTATCACACTTCAGAACAAGCAAATAAGCGTGAACTGTGGATCCAATTGAGAGCAGTAATACCACTTTTGAAAGTAATTTACTGCATTGGCACATCAGAGAAAGAGGAAGTTGAATAAAAATGCCACATTATGCAGATTTTTTCTTTTTAATTTTCAGATTATAGTCATATCATCATTTTTATGTTGCACTACAGCTTAAAATACAAGTAAAAAAAATTGAGGATTGTGGCTGTAAGGTGACAAAATGAGAAAACAATCAAAGGGTGGTGAATACTTTTGCAATTCAAAGTGTTGGCTGTGTACAGGTATGTTACTTTGTCATAAGGCAGCATGCCCCTCAGAGGGAAGCGAAGCGTTGTTGGGTCTAATTTCCAGGAGTTGCAGATGGCTCCGCTGTTGTTCACCACAGGCAGCAGACTACACCGTCCTGCATATACACAAATACACACAGATTAAATAAGACCGATTCAAAAAACTGAACAAAAATCAACTTGAGGAAAAATAAGTAGAGCTGTGTCCTTTTAATCACATGGAGATTTTTCTGATCTTATCTAACTGGAGGATTTAGTAAGAGGTGCAAATACAAAGAGCTGGATTTTGATAGGAATAGATGAAGTCTATAATGTGATACAACAGAATTTCAGAAACAGATCATAGGCTGATGAAAACATTATCAGGATTTCTGCAGTTTTCACAAACAAATTGAAGACTTAAGACAACTAGCAATCAAATTTAACACCTGTATCACCACAAAAGTGTTGGCAACAAAATGAGATAATGGCAAAGACAAATGTCATCCAGGCAACAAGTGATAAATTTACACTTTAGCTAGCTAGCGGTAGCCACAACCGCTTGACATCACAGAATGTAATGAATAGTTTGAGAGTGACTCAAATAATTGCCTGACAAAAATAAAATACCTATACGAGACTAAATAGTGTTCACATGGCAAATTTAAAGGCCCGTGATTGACATATGGAAGGTCTATTTAATTTTTTTTTTATGAATTTCAGGCACTGTGAGATGTTAATTTTAGATACACCAATGTAAGGCTGTTCAAGGATGCAAGGACACCTTGTTTATACTCAGATCAAAATATTTAAGTTTTCCCACTGCTCTGGATCTGGTTACAGCCAGGCTCCATCGCAAAGACAAAACAATTAGTTGGCATGGCACCTTCTTTCCTAGTATTTAGCTTTACGCTGAAACCATTATGAAACAAACTTTACTTAGTTGATTTATAGCTTTATCTTAAGAGTTTACAAGTTGCCGACTGTCCGCCTCATTCTCAAACAAGCAGCGGATGCTGTTTCTAAGCAAACAGCGAGAGTAAATAGATTATTTTGTGGTAAAATTCGAACAGGTGCTAAAAGCATCTTGATTTATATGCTGGCAGCACAGTAGATGTGAACAATGTCAAAGAAAAACGTGTTTATACAGCTGGGTGAACAGGAATCCTTATTTTATTTGTGTTACAATATTTTAAAACATTTCGTACTTTATCGGTAGATAGCTTCACTACGGAGCCCTCTAGGGGAAATGGGAAATTTTTTTTCTTTTGCATTCCCTTGCAATACTGTACTGATCAGTTATGCGGCATAATTGAATACTATAAGGCTTTCTTATGGTGGCCGCGGTACTTTCTGCTTTAATATAAGGTTATGTGAGGTTTTTCCATGAATGTTAATATCTTGTTGTGAAATATCTGAAGTTTTATATCTTTTTCTTTAAGATAGAAAGGCAACACAAACTTATATAAACAGAAATATTCTGTAAGTAGGAAAGAAATAAAAATACATCCAAACTATTTGGACTATTTTTGAGTTATTATCGCGGGGTAATAAGTCATCTGACAGTTTTAATTGTGTCTCTGTTGTGTTCGTAGTCTGAATGGTTTAAAGGGCTTTCAGTGACATTCCATCTTAGCCTTAACAGACAAACATGCAGTAAAAATAAATAAAAAAAAATAAATTTCAATCAGTGTTTTGCACCGAAGAGTTAATAATAATAAACACATTTTCACTGAGGCTCTGTAAGAGCCATATGAATGAAAAAAGTAATTATTGATATGACAGAAGCATGGGGCTTTGACACCTGGGTGGTGGGTGTGTCGATGTGGGCGTGACGTCATCAAGTATGAATGGGAAGGTTACTGGCCTGCTGGCTTTGTGTGTATGAGGAAGCAGGTGAGCGGGCTGGTCAGTCCTTGCACAGTTTGGAGCATGATAATCAAAATGGAATAAATTGATAATTGTGACAGAACAAAGAAATGATTTGGAGTTGATTAATACACGGACAGATGAGATTCCCCGAGTTAACCCAGTGCGACCCTTTACCATCATTAATTTGCCGTGTTTTATAATAATAAAATGTTTTTTATTATTATTATTAAGTTCTTGGTGCAAAAAATTGATTGAAAGTCGATTTATTCACTGCATGTTTATGTTTGTTAAGGTTTAGATGAAACTGAACATGAAAACGGCTCTTTAAACCATTCAGACTACGAACACAGAGACACAATCAAAACTGTCAGATGACTAATTACCCCGCGATAATAACCCAGAAATAGTACAAATTAGGATGCATTTTTATTTCTTTCCTACTTATGGAAAGTTTCTGTTTATATGATAGGTTTTTGGTGCCTTTCTATCCTAAAGAAAAATATATAAAACTTCAGATATTTCACGAGATATTAACATTCATGGAAAAACCTTACATAACTTTATAAAGCAGAAAGTACCACGGCCACCGTAAGAAAGGCTTACAGTATTCAAATATGCCGCATGACTGATCAGTACAGTATTGCAAGGGAACGTAAAAGAAAAAAATTTCCCCATGTCCCCTGGAGGGCTCCGTACTTGACAATGTTAATAAACAGAGGTTTTTTCTTTTGTCATAACCTAATATTTACACTGTCAAGTATGATGACAGACCATGAAGTAGTCTGTGTACACTTTGGATGAGAAAACCATGCCAACGAGATAATAAGGAACAAACAGCTTATATCCGGTCAGGAACAAATGCAGGTTATTAACTGTCAGAGTTGAAAAATTTCTAAAGGTCTCATGTTACATCCTAGCATACTCCTTTTGAATAAACCAAAATAACTAAGTGACCACCATTGATTCTTATTATTTATCAGAGTCACATAACCACAGTTCACCATAGTAGACTCTCAGTGAGTTATTGAAAATAAAAATATGCAATATCTGAACAAAAACAATATGAAGGTGATTAAAAAGTAAAAACGGCTGATCTCATGTTGTACTAACACAAACTAAAATGAAATGTTTTTAAGAATGAAGAAAAAATTATAACTGAAACCTTGTATATTTTAGGCATAATTAGTGCCTTACCACATATCGAGTTGATTCTGGCTGTGGGTCTGAAACTGTCCACAAAGTCTGATATCAAACTGCCCAAAAGCTACAGATGAGAAAAAGTCATGAACAAATTATTACAAGGAAAAAACAAAACAAAGTACCAGTTTTACAACATGGCTGCACAAATTAGTTGTCACAATATGAGAGTTTAAAATATTAATTACAAAGGACTGCTTGGAAAGCACCAACTGCTGGTTAATATATTCCAAGTCTCATCAGTTCCTAATATTTAGCCTGTTGCATTAATGATGATGCAGACACGTAGCATAAATGATAGCGCCAAAGATGCTGAAGGTCATCAAAAGTGTTTGCGTAACAGATGAGTAAAGGTGGCGAGATAAATTTGGATTAGTTGCAATCAATATCGTCATAATTACCAATAAAGTTGCCATCAAATTATTTAACATTGTGCAGCCCTATCTATTAGAAACACTTTTACCCAATGTGAAAGGTGTCCTTCTGGGTAGAGTTTTCTGATTTCTGTGACAGCAAAGTAGGCAGGCAGCAGACAGGCGTTTCTGTCCAGGATATATTCTACTACCTGCAATGGAAGCAGATAAAAAACTGAAAATATGACACAGAGATTTACAAAACGACAACAAAAAAAACTGAAAAATGCAAAAACATGCAATAATGTGTCTGAGTACCTCTCTTGCTGCCAGCAGTTGCTGCACAATAGCTGAGCTGACAGTGATGGGGATGGTCTGAATTTTATCCAGAACAGCTTTCAGTAGATCACGAACACCCTGGATTAAAATTCAAAGCAGTTTTTAAACCGTCTGAGTTTAAATAAACATTACTCTACAAGTCTTAAAATGGAGAACAAAACAACTTAGAGCTTTGATAACAAACATGTCACACTAAAGAATATAGCACCAGTTCCTTATCATGCATTGTTTTGTGTGTCAGAGACCTTGTAATCCACTCCTCCGATGATCTTGCGAATAAGTTTGAAAGTTAAGGCCCACAGTCGAGTCCTTTCCCACTCCAAGCTCTCGGAGCTAATCAGGGCAACACACACCATCCTAAAAATGCATTTCAGATTAATTAGATGTTTAAGAATTATGGAGTATTTCTGTAATCGGCTTTAAGAAGTGAGTATGTCTTGACCTAGGCGGTAACAAACTGGTCTCCACAGCCATCGCCAAACAGTCGTACAGGAATGAGATCCTCTTGGGACTGTGCTGACTGTGGATGAAGCGCACTATCCACTGCACACACTGCTCATGAGAGTCCTGAAGAAACACAGAGGCAGTTGACAGAATGAAGTTAATGTAGGTTACCTTTTAGTGCTGGTATGTGTTTGAATTTGCACATGTAGAAACCTGTTGCAGAGTTCCCCAGTACTGCCTGAATGCTCCGAGACAGCTTATCAGTTTAGTCCTCTCATTCTCAGGAGTGTCCATGAACATCCTAAAAACAAAAAGAAGGACTTTTTGGATCCACCTTTTTTTAGTTAACATATCACTTGTAGCTGGTCTTTCCAGATGTAAAACACTGACTAACTCAATCTTGTACAGTAGGGGAGCACTGATAAATCAGTCACGAGTTTCTTTCTTAATTTTGGGAGACTGACTGTTCTGGAAAAAATTACTTTAACAAGAGTCTGGATGAGAAGATAATAAGAAATTTATTAAAAGGTGATAACAGAAATACAGAGTCAAAGGAGTCTGTCAAGCCTGCTCTGACCAACAGTGGATCTGGCTTCCTTTTATAGGTTCTTGTCAGAGGAGAGAGATTGATTGCACTACAGGTGTGAATCCCTGATTGTGATGTACCAGGGATTCTGTGGAGCCCAACACAGATGGTCTTGCCATTTGTCTATTGTTAAGGATAGGGGGTTGTTCTTTCATGCTAAAGAGGGCAGATAAGTTCTACGTTGGGGAAGTAACACTTAGATAGTCTTCAGGATCAAGGAGCTCTCCCCTGCTGTTATATAATACTGCAGAGGTCTATGTGAGAGCAGCTTGACCAATCTCATGACCGATACTTTCATATAAAACCACTGATCGTATCTACCTCCACAAAATTCTGGATACACAGTTTGAAGACAAATGCTAACACGACCTCTAACAACTTTCATTCTACAATCCCAAACTTCCATTTTCAAGATTTTTTCCTCCATAAATTCCCCAAAATTTTCTGATTGCAATGTGTAGGATCTAAAAAAATAAAAATAATTTAACAATGTGCTGCAAGTGTAAAGATTAAAGTCTTACCCTGCAAATGCCTCTTCTATCATCTCAGTTTTCTGAGGAATACAGAAAAGATGAACAATTATTTGAAATGATAGAAATAATGGTAAAATCACAACTTATACGATTTGGTTTTAACTTTAACATTGCCTTCAAAACCCCTATTTACAGTGCAATTCTGACTTTAATAAAAATAAACATAATGCTTGGCATGTTCAGAAACAAATATATCCTGTAGCTTGTGGGGTGAAAAACAGAGTCACAAATATCTCTATAGACAGCATTATGTGTAATCATGCATCAAATATTAACTATCTGAATTGTATTTATGTTTATATGTTCAAATCTAAAGTGATATCACTGTGTGCATTTCAATAAAAAAAAATAGCTAACAAGTGAAATGCTAACTAATCTTAGTTCGCTAATAAATCAAGTTATAAACATGCGTGTTACCACAACATCTTCAAAGATGCTCTGAAGCTGCGTTTCCATCGAAAGCGACATGTTTGCCGCTTTAAATGTTAGTTATTTTTCATTCAAACATCACAAAAACCAAGCTGGCTGGTCACCCCATCAAGGGAGCGCACAGATATCGACAAGCTATATGCTAACCTCGGTGCCGCGACGAAAACAATCCGGACGCTTTTAAGGCACAAGACAAAACGTTCCGCTACCTTTTATGAACGTCAAACTTCTAAAATATGCGCTTATGTAATACATACCGACTTTAGTACATAATTTACAAATATATATATATATAATATGAAAAGCAATACTCCATGCCTTACTCGTATATTTATTGTTTTTTGTTTTGTTTTTGCCGAATAAGGGGTTTACAATTAAAATATTGTCCACAGGTGTTATAGTAGAGGCCATTAACTGACTTTCTATTATGATCTTAACTGTCTTGTTTCATCGCAATTCAAATTTAATTTGTAGCTCAAGTTGTTTGAACTCTGAAGTTTTTGTCTGCACTCATCAGTTTTGTTTCATGCTTGAAGCTGCTCAAATATAAATGAGAGAAACTTTTTTTTTTTGTTGTTTATTTTTATTTTTTAATTCAAAGAGTCTTGGCTAATGTGCCTTCACCCACACGGTCCATTTTCCATCGAAGATTGAAGGTGAACAGGAAACATATGCCTTAACTAAAATCTATTCATTTCTGCAGTGACAACATATGAATCCCTGGGGACACAGTTAATCATATCTATGAAATGAAAATTGTCGGCCAAATGTCCTTTAGCCGTCAATAAATTAGAATAACAACGAAAAAGAAGTTCAAACTTAAAAGTTAATTGGAATCTGAAATTCATATATTTGGATTTATAATTCATAAGTTTCGAATTATAGCCTAATTTAGAAAGATTTATAGTGCACAAAATGACATATTCTAAGTATTTTTGTCTAGTTGTTTTTGATGATTATTTGTGTCTGTTCACACGCGGATATGGTGACCTGAGACGGAAGAATAATCTTTGGTGAATTATTGCTGTAGTGTTTCATAACAAGGACGGTAAATGTGTTGGCTGTAAAAACCCTCTGAAGACGGAAGTTCAGAAAAAGCAGCATTGCTAACTAGGGGAAGGTCTCATATCTCAGGGCTGCACCTGCTCAGGTGTTATGTGCGCAGACGAGTGAGGCCACATTCCTTCTTCCGAACACGGAAACCTCATAGCATAAATTATTAACTTTTTTTTACAAGTAGTCTGGACAAGCAGTGGGAGCTAAACACTCCGAGACAAACCTCTCTTTATTTTTTATTTTTTGGAAATGGTTATTCTTCTCTGCTGATTTCTTTCAATTCCCAAGGACTGGTGTCTCACCCGGATAAACCCGCTGGTTTCTCGGGAAAACATGACCTCTCCGGACCAAGATGTGGACTAAACTCATTTTTGTTGCCCTTTTTCTTCTGCGCTGCGCAGGTAAGGCTGCACGGATAACAACGGGAGATACTAACTAACTTTTATTTTAGGTCTGTCGGTTTGGCCTTTTTCGCTTCCATAAACAATCTTTAGAGTGAAAGGAAAAAAACATACTTTAGACATACTTCACACCCTAATGTTTGTAGAAGCAGACTTAAAGCCCGAAATAAATCTTATCGTGGTGTTGGAACTGATTTACCAAGTATCAGTTCTGTTTTTATAGTTTTAATGCTTGCTTAAATTAAACTGACATTTATAAGAGTATATAAAACTCTTATAAAACTCTTATAGATTACTTTAACTCTTGTTAAAGTAATTTTTTACAGAACAGTCAGTCTCCCAAAAATTATTACAGTTAACGATAAATCAGAATAGAAGTAGTCCACAGATTTTATGCACCAATGCAACTTGAGCAAATAAAACGCTCGGATCATTCATTAGTTCCTCGTGCTTTTACTAGTTGCTTTGTTTTAGTTACTCATGTCCTCTGTTTAAATAGAAACAAGCTATATATACAGTATATATTTACTACCACTTTAAATGCTGATTATTTGTCCAATCAGATGACCTGCATACTTTTTTTTTCCCCACCAAGAAAATGTTCAATGCTGAGAATAAGAAATATTTTATGATGAAACTGCAGATTCTCTCATGAACTTAATAGATCTTGAAATGTTGAGAAAAGGCTTAATAGTTCAAGTCAGTCAACCCAACCTTCTATATAATAAAAGGTTGGGTTCAGATCAGAAGATCTGGAGGTTTTCAGCATCACAGATGAGAGAAACTGCTTTGATTGGACAACAAAAAAAGAGAAATGTGTTAGGATTTGTCGCCTGGTTGGCTTTATTTTCGATTATTTCTGTTACTCTGGGATCTCACTTCTTTTTTTTTTGTAAGTTTACTTCTTTATTTTTACATTAACTCTACACAGAACATGATGCCTGCTGCATTTGGGTTCACATTTAAAACGCATGACAAAATGTTAAAACTGCTTTGCATACAGGAGAACACTGTAATGCAAAAATACTTTTCACTGTCTTAGACTACTTTTAAATTTTTTACTACATTAAAGTAGGAATAAAATGCATATACAATGACTTCATGTGGGACATGGAATAATTCATTACATTATCACCCTTCCTGTTTTAGATTCACAATATAAAATAAGTGATTTCATAATTATTCACCACCTTCAAGTCAGTATCTAATGCACCTTTTCCTGCAATCGCAGCACTGAGTCTGAGTGGTGAGGTCTCAGTCAGGCTTTCACATCTGGGCACCACAATTTTACTCCATTATTCCTGATAAACTGTTCCAGCTATGGCAGTTTGCGTGGGGATCGGCTGTGAACAGCCCTTTTCAAGTACTGTCACAGATTATCTATCAGATTAATGTCTGGCCTTTGGCTTGGCTGCTCCACCTTGGCTGCAAACCATTTCGCTGTATCTTTAGTTGGATGCATTGGGTCATAAATTAATGCTTTGTCTGATAGCAAAAAGGCTCCATTTTGTTCTTACCAGATCAAAGAACTTTCTTCCACTTGACCGTGGAGCCTCCAACATGTCTTCTGGCAAAGCAACTGTTTTCTTCAACAGTTGCTTTCTCTTTGCCACTCTCCCATAAAACTTTGACTGGTGAAGAACCCGGACAACAGTTGCAGAGTTTCTCCCATCTGAGCTGCTGAAGCTTTTAACTATTTCAGTGTAGTCATAGGTGTCCTGGTGACCTCTCTCCCTGGTCTCTTTCATGCACAATCACTCTGTTTGTGAGAACGGTCTTATCTAGGCAGATTTACACATGCGCCATACTGCTTCCATTTCTGGATTGTGGATTTAACTGATCTCCGGGAGATATTCAGTGCCTTTGAATTTTTTCTAATATCCATCTCCTGACTTATACTTTCCAATATCCTTTTCTTTGATTTACTTGGGGTTTTATTTTGTCTCAACTTTGTAATGGTAGGTAGGAGTACTGAATAAAGATATCCCTTAGTGTCTTGGCAGATTATAGCAGAAGGCTTCACTTTGTTTCACAGGAAAAGTATGGAGGTTATTAGCACTGTAAAATAATGTAAAAGCTGCCCTCAGGCATTATGTGCTATGTGACTTTATATGGAGCCATGCTTTGCGTCTTTAGCAATCTGAACATTTTAATCTGCTTCCTTTCAGTCTCCTCCTCTCCTCCCAAACCGATTAATGTCAGCTTCTCTTCCGTGAACCTGAGGAATGTTCTGCACTGGTTTCCAGGAAATGGCACACCAGATGGCACACACTTTACTGTGCAATATGCCATGTAAGTTCATATTCAGTAAATTTACAATCAATAAACTGTGCGTGAATGTGTCCTTGTAAAGTAGCCTGTTTTCTGCTCAAGTGTTTCAAAGCTATGCGTTTCAGTTTTTGTTTTTCCCCTTGCGTGGACCTGTGTCTTTCACAGCTATGGAAACCCCAGGGAGGTCAGAAAAGGAAAACGGGAGCACTGGAGAGCAGTGGACCAGTGCACCAATATCGTACGGACTTGGTGCGATCTGAGTGCAGAGACAAGGGATGAGGAAGAAAGATACTATGCCAGAGTTCGTGCATTGGGAAGAAAATCATCTTCAAGATGGACTGAAACAAACAAAAGATTTGATCCAAAGTCAGAAAGTAAGTAAAACATACAGACTTGAGTAGTTTTTGCTGTATCATTTGCAATAGGTATTTTAACCAAACTTTGCACATTTTCAAGGCTAGAGTTAAAGATTTTTAGATGATATTAAAAAGTAAAACATCTGTGTGTTTAGCAATTTTCGGCCCTCCACTGGTTTCTGTGGAAATGGAGAACAACAGTGCAGTTGTCACTCTAAATGGGCCGGTGAGGTATTCGCCAAACAACCACACCCCAGCGCTTGCCATGAAAACAATCTACCATCGCATGTCTTACGACCTCTCCATCTTCAACACCCACCGCAATCAAGTGGTGAGTAAAAATATTAAATATGGTGATAACAAAGTGAGGATGGCTGCACCACAGGATTATGCACAACTGTTCAGTCATGTCTTACAAGTTTATTTAAAGATTATCTCAACTTTCGAAACTCTTTCATGCTCAAGGATATACACACAATAGTACTGGAGAAAAGTATAAATATAGATTTCATTTGCTTTTAACTCCTTTTAAAAGTATCTGATGCTAAACTAAATTTAGCAGGAGGCAAACCTAGTGAATACAAAACCTGTTTCCAGATGTGTTTCAATTCATTTAAGAAGGGAAAAATAATATCCTAGGGAATCTGCCCCACTGGGAAAAGGAGTTGCCTTCTGACCTCAAGTTCAAAAACTAATCCTGATGAGATTTTCTGATAAAGCTCAGAATTTTTGTTCCTCTATGACAAGTCGTCCATGTCCTGCAGCAGCAGAGCAGCTCCAAATTACAACATTACCACCATGTCATATTTAGCTGTTGGTATAATGTTCCTTTTCTGAAATAGTGTGTTAGTTTTACACCAGATGTAACTAGACGTGCAGTCTACAGAAAGTTCCACTTTAATCTTGTCAGTCCACTGAATATTTTCCCAAAATCCTTGGGAATTTTTGGAATGGTTTAAGATAGATATTTTTGTTGTTTTTGATCATCAGTAATTTTTGTCTAGGATCTGTCCCACTAATGTGAATACTACCAGTTATTGACTTTGACTGAGCTCTGCTGGATTGGATAGCTTTTTCCTCCTGAATAAATGGAAGAGTCATCTAAATAAAGCGTTCTGTATTTACTCAGATTGTATTTCTTTAATGTTTTCATAATCTGAAACATCAAATTCAGAAAACCAAAGTAAAACATGAGAAATCTGTATGGTAGCAATGACTTTTTTTAGTACAGTAGGTAAAACAAAGAAGCAGAATCTGAACTACTACTTTGTCTTATTCAACATTTTCAGAGAAGTCAATATTTTGTAGCACCGACTTATCTATCTTTATCTATCCTTTGCTTTGCAGCTTCATTTTCCAGTGGAGAACAGCCTGTTCAAATATCACATGATGGACTACAATACAAAATATTGCTTCTCTGCCAAATCAAGATTCCTTTCCATACCACTGCAGTCCATGTCCTCAGTTTGGCACTGCATAACCACACCTCAAGGTACAACCTTGTGACAAACGTGTTTGTGAAATACATTCTTTTGATTTGGAAAGGCCGATTGGAAAGAATTCTGCTGAACCAGATATAAAAACTGATGAGTCAATCATTTTGTTTTTCATGCCAGAACATCCGATTGAATTCAGCTGAATGAAAATGCTTTCTAGATCAACTTAGTAATCTGTATGGTGATATAGAGCATGAACACTGGAATCTCATTTGACTGGATGAATACAGGCCAAGAAAGAAAGATTTCTTGCTCTTTGGCAAAATCTGCAAAGTATTTACAGTTTTATGGAAACTGCAAATTTTTTTGAATCCTGCAAGAAAATGGCGACCAGGAACAGGTTACACAGTTTATTGGGAACCAAACAGATTCTGAACAAACTGAATGAAAAGAATAAACAACAACTAGTATCATAGCCTCGCCACAGTAAAAGAAAGGCACCACAGAAATGAAGACAGTGTCCTGAGAGTGTGTTCTAATCAGAAGGATGGAGGCTAACGACCATTGACCTTCAGAGTCACCATTAAGGTATAAGAATGAAAAAGTGGGGCTTAATCTGTCTAACTTACGCTTGTGGTGATCAGATAAGGATTCATGACCAAAAGATTGAAATCCTGGCCACAAGTGCTTGAAATGAGTCTACTCCACTGGCTGGCCAGTCTCTGCCTTAAATACAGAGTAAGGCTCTCCATCACCTAGAAAGCTAAGTCACTGCTCCTCTGTATTGACAGTCCCCTGTTGCCTGTAGAGGTGGTTCAGCCATTCGTTCAGGATGCTTACTGCATCTGTCCCTTTGGGAGTATTCCTGGCATATTCTATTGGGAGGAGACCACATGGTAGAACCAGATCATTTTGGAGAGATGACATACCCTTCTGACCTTGAAAGGCCTTTCAATCCTTGTAAATGGTTTGTTGGTTTTCGGTAGAAAGAGGGATGTCTGGGTTTCCCTCATGCACCTGTTAACCCTTGAAACACAGTCTTGGATTAGTGGAAGAGAAAGGATGGATGAATGTAGAAAATTGTGGATCTACTTTATTGACTCTGATCTATTTCTTCCCACAGACCCTGTTATTATGCAGCTGCAGCAAGTGGTTGTGGGGATTGTCGTCCCATCGCTTTGCATCTGTATAATTATGTTGGTCAGTTACCTTCTCTACAACTACCTGAGTGGGAAGGGACAGACAAGCCCACCTATATTGGTAATTTGAATACATATTCATGTGCACAAAGGCATTTACACAATTAACTTGCTTGTACAATTTTGTCATGCCATCTCTTATTCTTCTCTCTCTAGAATCAACCATCCTTTCACCCATGTCCCGTTGTGTTCCTTCCTGATAATGCCACCTTGCAGCTAACCAGCATCATTCCCAATAAGCCACCTCCTGGGATACAACCTTTCATCCCATACCCTTCATTGCATCCCCCAAATTCATATGCACCTCAGAGGTCAGATGTACAACAAGAACCTGAAGAACCCATGAACAATTTGTCAGATGACTATGCCGCTGTCGTCACTAAAAAAGTTAGTGGAGAGGACACAAGACAGAGGAAGTCTGAAGAAGGAGTTGCTGTGAATAACTTGAAGGATGAGCACCAGAAAAATGCAGATTGTTACGAGAAGAAAGATGTTAAGATTAAAGATGATAATTCTTCTAGTGGGTACAAGCCTCATGCTGAAACATTTGGGCAATCACCTACGCAGACAGAGGTTAGTGCTTTATTGCAGAGTTTGCCATTCTCCATAGGACCCCGTGTTTTACCATCACAAACTCAGGCACCAACCCAATCTAATCAGAGATCATTTAATGATAAGCAAACTATAGATAATAATACAGAGTCCTCAGCTTTGTGGTTTACCAAAAACCTACAGACTGGTACATTTGACGTCCATCTAAACCTACCATTATTGAAGGAGGAAGGAAAGAGGGAAGAAATAAAGGGAGGTGAGCAGAAACAAAATCAGTGTGAGAATGTTCCTCTTCTTTCTGAGTATGCCTCTCAGGTCATCCCAACCACGTCCACTGTCCACTCACAACAGTCTGACTGCTTGTCAGATGAGTACGGTGCTCTGATTCAAGCTAAAGCACAGAAAGCAGAGGTGATGTGTAGTAACTGGAATCCTGAGAACATACAAGAAATGCTGCCCATGCCAGGGATGACCTTTAACGTCAACAAAAGGTTGGGTGGCATGCAGCCTTCAGACAGAGGCAAAGAGGACAATATAGGAGGAACATTTGAGGGGATGTATATGACAAGGAATCACCTGAAGTTGGAAAACGTGCTTCTCAGACAAGCAAGTAATGAAGAGGGTGGCGCACAGATAGAGGAAGAAACAGATAATATTCTTAGCAAATGGGATTTGGTCATCTCAAATGATGACTAGAAGAAATTAATGGCTGGCAATATTTGCTCTTGTCTACAAGCATCATGTCATCATATTACAGTAATGTACTCCATTAGCTTTTGAGATCTTTTTTTTATAAATAGAAGCTCAAATCACAATGAGGTGTTTACGTTTATTGAATTTTTGTGTAGATGAAAGGTGCTGGTGACGACACTTCTTCGTCATTTCGTACCTTTGCACTCTTGGTTTTTTTGTGTTCCACTTTTGTGGCTGTAAAATGGCGCCATATACTTTGACATGTTTCTTATGAGCTACATTTGTAGTAGCCAGGGGGAAAAATTGTACCTGCAACTACAACCAACAGTTAGAGTAGTTTTCTTTATTAATATTCTAACATAGTGCACTGTAAGCAAATAACTATTTTAGTTGATTCCAACAAATCATATCTACTAGCTCATGCACAATATATTTTGGTTTTAATAAGAGTCATCCTAGTATTTCATAAAAATAAATTAACCTAAATTGATTTTAGAACCAAAGCCTTCCCAAAATAAATGACAATAGGATATAACACAAAGAATTCAGAAAATAAAGTGAGGTTTGAGTGTTTTGTCACCATCGCCATAAACCTTGAAAACAACTGGCAACAAAGAGAAATAGACTGATCTATAGGTTAAGTGACAAATTGGTTTATTTCTGAATATGAAATTAAAGCATTAAGGTACAGAGATGAATTGACCTTAAGCTACAGATAGTCAACAAGCAAACAATTTGAAAATTATGAGGACAGAGCTTCACCTCTACCCCAACCCTTGACCCTAAGTTAATCAGATGTAGCAACAGAAAGCTTTAGGTGTGTGATTCATTCCTTTTTCTGTTTGTGGTGTATTTGAGCGACTGTTGCAACGTCACATAAAGCTCAATAAGTGCCACTTTAATGTTTAGGATCTTGTTTTTGATTTCTTCAATGATGCCATTTTTATGAGAAACCTTTTTAGAAAGTGCAAATTGATGATTGGCTTAAACATTTGCAGACATAAAACAATATAAGTTGTCAGTAGGAGATGAGAAACAAAATCAGTTGCTCCTGCTTTTGTTTCTGTTAATTAAAAAAATAACAAGCAATTTGAAACAAATCTCTCACAAGCTCTGTCATTTTACAGAAAGCTGACTTTATGTATGAGTAGTGACAATATTGTATCATTTTTGTGTACAGCAACATCTTTAAGGATTTTCCCAGATAATTCTGTGGTTGTTTTACTAACTATACCAGCTCATTTATATGACTGTGCACATCTTTATGCCGTTTACAGGTTTCAGTAACAGAAATACTTGTACATCATTTTGGTTTAGTTGCAGAGTTTAATCATTTGATTCCAGCTAAAGCACTTGAATCTCCATATGTGGTTACTGAATATATTTGTTTTCATCTATTGTTGGTAAATTTA
Source organism: Alfaro cultratus (assembly GCA_903066825.1). Lineage (NCBI taxonomy): Eukaryota > Metazoa > Chordata > Actinopteri > Cyprinodontiformes > Poeciliidae > Alfaro > Alfaro cultratus. The sequence goes on from CAEFZX010028859.1 coordinate 34,739, forward strand.
GAGGAATATCTCTGAAATTCTTTCCTAATGTATTTATATTGGTTTTAAATAATTTCTGATGATCAGAGGAAAGCATCAATTACTTTGTGCATGTTAATTATTTCTGGAGGAATATATAGCACTTTATTACTAAATATATCTTATGTTTACTCATGAAGTAATGTGTGGCACTATGTGTCAACTTTTCTTTCCTCACTGTATCATTTTTTACTTCCTTTCCTTACAAAGCCAACAGGTTATTTTTTATCAGCATTAATTGTGTTGCTATCTTGATTTTCTGGATTAGGCCAAAACTTGTTTGGTTTCTTTGAAGTAAGATATGTGTGTGAACATTTGTTTTCTCTGTGTCACTACAAGTTTCCAGACTTCTTTACTTGACACAGATCCTTCCTCATTCCATCACCATAAATAGGCCTAACTAAAGTAGTATGATTAAATACAACACTGTAAATACTTTCAGTTTCCTTTTTTTGAGTTGTAATAGAGAAGATAACTTAAAAGTAGTTGTTTTTTACTCAAATATAAATGAAGGAAATCTTTAATTGAATTTAATTTTATTATTGTTGTTTCTGATTCTGTGCCTTTTTTAATGAAGCTTTTAAAATCTTTATACACAGCATTTTTTTTGGTCCTACCATGAGAATAGGATACCAGGGAGGATCCAAGTGCTCCGCCATAATTTTTAACTCTTACTTCAATTCGGATTCCCGGTTGGTTCATTTAGTTTCTGTTTTCTGTATTTACAGAGTTAAGGATGATAAATTACAGGCTTTGTATGCAAATTCTGGGAATTAAATGAGTTTTACATTGATATGAATTTTTACATTGATATGTATTTGTATTGACAGAAATGACAGAATAAAAAAAAAATAAACTGAATGTATTACATACTTTTGTTGTCAGTTTCTATTAAGTGAGGGTGACTTTTTTCCTAACCTGACTCATATTTTTATAAACAAACTTAAATTGTCAAACAACTATTTGCATGTTAACACAGTCTTCTGCTATAACTGTATGATTAATAGTATTGTGCAGTGTTCACTTTCTTATATGATTGCTTTGTTTATGATATGACTCAATCAGTTTTTTTATTTAACAATATTTTTAAAAACTAATTTGTATGTCAAAGAACATACAAATTAGTTTTTAAAAATATTGTTAAATTCTTGTTGTTACTTGTTACATCAAAATATTGTCATATCTCATGAAAGACAATATTTTTATACCTGTGATTGCCCCAAGCTTTAAGTGACAGTGACAGTATTAAGAGTTGGGCAGAATTAAGAGCCCTAACCAGGCATCGCAGTTTCTCTTTCTATTTGTTTCCACATTGAGCATCTAACTAGTAAATTAACAACAGATAACATAAGCTGAATTTGAAGATTATTGTGTGAATTTAAAACGTGCCCTATTTGTGATAAACTAGGCAACAAAAAACAACAAAAATTCTTAGATTCATACTGAACACCCTGCTGACATTATTTAAAATAAAAGGAAATACGACTTAATATGAAAACATTTCAGAAAGAATCATTCTAATTGGCAGTAATTTCAAAAGCAAAATATCTAACAACTATTTATGGTGTGATTGGAAATTTGATGCGAAAGAAAGACCCAATTACTTTCAGGTGGGCCTGTCTTGGATCAGCTACAGATTGAACAGAAAGTGTTGTTCTACCCACATCATGACTTCAAATAAATTGTACATGCCTTATACATCAGATAGGAATGTCAATACATTGGTGGCTTTTGCTTAATTGTTTTGGTTAGATTGTTAAGCTTGAAAATGTTCATGTCCTGACCTGTTGTAGGTTCTGGTAGGGATGTTGGGGAAAAAAAACCCCAACTAGAACCTCTTTTAAAGGATGTTTTTATTACTTTTTTTGTCTCCCATATTTTTCAATATCACACAACAACACCAACTTGTGCACATGTAAGGCAATTGCATATTAGAAAATGACATAAAATGGCGACTTCTAGAATCATTTTTAAAATACAGTATAAAAAAGAAACTTATATATTCACTTTTTGAATATAGCAACGTTGATAACAGTTGATTGAACAATCCTTACAGAAAGCCATCTTCATACTCAGATGTAACCTTTAGGTGGCGCTCTGTGCTTTCACCAGAAGCTCCCCTCTCCCTCCGTCTCCTCTCCATCCAACATGGCGCCGTCCGGGACGGCTGCTCCGCATCATCATCACCACTGGGCGGGACCGCGGTGGGTCGAGCTTCGCGCTGCCAGCAGCTGAGCACTTCCGCCGGGGGTCAGGTTTCGCCTCTCTCCGTCATTCGGCATTTAAATTGGGCTGCAGGACATCAGCTGCTGCCCCACTCAGCTTTGCTGCGTGACAGGAAAAATAACGCCTAGCGCTAGCAGAAACATTTAGCTTTAAATTAATTTATTTTTTTGTCTCGGAAGCAGCAGAATTACCTGCGGAGCCTGAAGAGGTTCGGGTTGTTTTGGAGCAGAAGAGCTGGAGAAGCCGAATAATAACGGTGGAGGCACACTGACAGACAGCCACATCATTTCTGGGACTCCTCTGCTAACTATTGGATCACACTGAATAGCGGTAACGCTGCGCTGTGCCTGAGCAGAATAAATACGTTTCTTTACTGATGCAGATTAGTAAACAAACAAAAAACAAACTCATTCAAAGCAGAGTTGGGTAGGATTAGTGGCCTGGAGCTGGAAGGACCAATGAGCGGTTTGAATTGTAATGAATGGATAGGCTGTTTAATTGATTTTAGTTGTAGGTATTAGCACAAAATGAAATAACCTCCAGATTATTTCATCAACTTTATTCAGTGCAGGTTAAACGTTGACATTTAATTTACTTGATCACTTTGTAACATAAGTGAACTTTGCATATTTTTTTTGTTTGTATTGGTTTTGTTCATTTTTAATATTTTTCTATACAAAAAACATATCTGTCATTTTTTTTTTTTTTTTTTGGTCGTATTTGCAAAAACATCTCCCTACACTTAATTTCTGAACCTGCATGTCAGGAAACAGCTGAACACGCTGACCTGTGTCCTGCTGATCTTCAAGTTATTTTTTAAAATTTTTGGCTCTCCCCCACACCCTCATCCTGAAAGTTTGTGAATTAGTCCAACAGTAAGTAAACTGCAACAATGTTCAGCTGGCTTGGAACCGATGACCGGAGGAAGAAAGAGCCAGAAGTCTTTCAGACGGTCAGTGATGGACTGAAAAAACTCTACAAGACCAAACTCCTGCCGCTGGAGGAGAGCTACAAGTTCCACGAGTTTCACTCTCCAGCGCTGGAGGATGCTGACTTTGACAACAAGCCGATGGTCCTGCTGGTGGGGCAGTACTCCACTGGAAAGACGAGCTTCATACGGTGAGACTATACAGCCACACTCTTGTTAGACTTTGTTAGGTTGAAAGATGAAATGCACATAGCAGGAGAAACTAGAAAGATAAAAACAGGGAGAGGCTGACACGCCCAAGCAGACTCTTGTGCACAAACCACACTTGTAAAAAAACACAAATGAAACATGGAACAATTAAAATAGCACAAAGGGCCTGTGGTGAACCTCTGTAGACTGTATGTACTCTATAAAAAAGTTTATTTAACACAAATTCATACACACACAAATGTGTTGCATCTGGAAGCATCACTGCATGGAACAGCATTCTTTCCTTGCATCTTATCTTTATGCTAATGTACCATGCAGAAAATAGCTTCTGATAAAAACCTAGTTCCTTATGTAGAAAAACCTTGATCAAAAGTTTTGGGATAAAATGCCCAATATGCATGCTATACCAGGGTTTTCAGTTCATTTGCAGTTTCTGATCTGCTGATCACAGATCAGCTCTAACAAGGAGAATCTCTGACTGATGGTTTTTCAGTTAGTCATATACTGAGGCTTGCAGCATCCAGAGATCTCATTGGGTTTTAAAGTTACAGCTTGACATCATGGCTCGGAGAGGTAGACCTGGTTTTCATGGAGATGCAGAAAGTGTTTGGTGATGTTTACCACCTCATCCAGTCCTTTGTATTATGGAGGAAAATGTATGCAAACCGTATTGTCCTTTTTCCTTTGCAAATGTATATTTTAATGTACATTATCAACACATATTTCATCCGACAACTTTTACAATTTCAGTGCATAACTGTTTATTTTTTGCTGTATTTTAACAGGAAGTGTTGATTTAGGACATTTTTTATTTTCTTTTGAGAAAAAGAAAAAAATCTTTGAGAAAAACTAACATATTAAACCATTCCTGTTTTTGTAGAAGTTTTCTCATCAAGGTTTTTCAGGTATGTTATGCTATTAAGGTTATGGCATTCTTAATGAGTGATGATTAATTGGTGGTTATGCAACTGGCTTACACTCAAAACCAGTGTTTTATTTACTGTGTCGGAGTTTTGAGAATCCTAAAGGGATTTATAAAACTTCTTACTTTCCTATTGACAAACCTGCATTAGACTTTACACAATTAGCATTGACCTTTTTTTAAATCGATCAAGTAATCTACTAGTTACTGTTTTTTTCACCTGTTCTTCCTAAAAATCCGACTTTATTTGCCTGCACATACTTTTCTTTGTCAAATTGTTGACAGATCAAGGTTCTAGAGTAATTTTACCTTCAAAAAGTTACTCAAGATGTAACGGACTTTCAGATAAATAAAGTATTATAAATAATTTTTAACCACTGAAGAGGTAGAGTTGTCTGTTCCAATCCTGTCTCTAGAACAAAAACAAAAATTAAGGCAATATTTCAACAAACTCTACTTTTTTATATATATGTTAAATGGTTAGTTTTTAACATATATGCATTCTCTTGATTTATGCGAGATATATTTTGATGTAATTTTTCAAATATAACAACAATTTTGACAGAAAATTTTCAAGCCAAAATTCAAAGTAGGTCATGTTAGATGTTAGTTTTTCGCTTCGACTGCATTTTCTGTGGTCTATCAAAGCACATGACCCCTAGAATGAATGTGTAATGCTGAGCAATATTAGCAGCACAGTGTTGAGCCTCTTTTAAGCCGAGGAGCTTCTGCACACACACTTGCACAGAGACACACTTGCAGAGAGCGCAGTGGGTAATTAGCGAGTTAAGGCTTTGAAAGCCAGAGAGATGATGCTGTTAGTGGCTTCCTGCTACAACACATGGAGACATCCCTGCTCTCTCATCTTCCTCATAAAGGTCTAATTCTCTCTCTCTCTATCCTGGTCAGTCTCTGATGGCTGCTCCCCCGGTCAGCTGCCTGACCCCACACCACCAGCATTTTAACAACACAATGCAGAATGTACAAACTGCTTAGTAATGTGTGGTCTAAGCTCTTGCTCCGGCAACTCTTGCATATTTTGCAAAGCAACATTTCTTGCAAAAGCGAGGCATTGATGTACCTCCTTGTTCCTCAGCTCATAGATAAGCCCAGTGAATCTCATCGTTAGGCTGAATTTATTGATTCAACCTCGCACGGTGTCAAAGAGCAAGCAATCTCCTGCGTGTTTGTGTAATTAAACGTGCCTTCTTTTTTGTTCCTTTAAACCTCACGATGTTTGATTTATCTGCAGATTTTATGAAACATGCTGCTGTGAGTCTTCAAATAAATTTGTAGTCCAAGTGCAGAATTCAAGCTGAGGTGATCTGGAATGACGTGAATGTTATAACTGCACACAAATGCTGTACTTGTGTGAAGTTATATATCATGCATCATCCTTGTAGTTGAGCCATGGCTCTGTGTATATGTTGCACAACTTTCTCACAGAAAGGAGGATTCACGCTACTCAGGCGCGTGTACATAGAGATGGCTCTACCAGGCACCTCTGGCAAGCTGTGTGTTTAGTCAGATAATCTTATGGAAATATTCCACAGATCCCAGTTTACACTTGAAACATGTAACCCTTCAACTTCCAATTGACAAAATCTTTCCTCAAGGTCTGATAATAGTAGTAGAATTGTGAAAAGTACCTTAAAATTTCTCCATGAGTTTGAAAGGTGGCGTTTAGATTACACATGAGCACCGCTGCTACAAAATTGATGCAATGTTTTAGCAATGACATAAGATTACTTAATTCAATTCTTCACTCTGCATTGACAAAGATTCATTCACCTTGGTTTGCTTGACACAGAAACTGAAGGTGATGCTGACCGCCTGCCCTACTTATTGGCAGGTTGTCTGATACTTAATTATCAGACAACTTGGGGCGCTAACAGGGTATTTAAATTATATTAGCAGACTGCTAGTTGACCTTTAAATAAGAAAAAAGTAAAAGGTCAAAACAAGACCATGTTGTCATAGCTAGACTGACCAACCCTGTCCTGATTCAACAGAACACTGTGAATTTCACAGCCATGATTCCAATTGGTTTGGGCAATATGGATGCAATGTTTTATCATAATATTTTGTGGTACTCTTCCAAGAATGATTATAGTGACAATTAGAACTATGTATTACTTCTTTTTTGGCACCTTGTATAGCTGTGACTGTGTGTCACAACAATTGGGAATTTTTAAACATCATTTACTAAAATTTATCATGACAATGATAAGTCAAAATTCTTAACATGATAATAAATTTAACCCAATAAATAGCAAAGGATAAGATAAATGCCCACTCCTAATCCCAATATACAAACACTATCCAGGATGGAATCTCATCAAAACACTCGTGCTTTAAAGATGTGATGGGATTTGATGTTACATTCATCCCCTTCGTCACATTTAGACCCACTTAACTCACATTTTTAAATATGTCAATGCACATAGAGCGATAGGAACAGTGTGGCCTCAGCTTTAGTCTTTGTGATATCCATAGGTTAAGTGAAAGTTGAAATGCATTTGGCGAAACACCAACTACCAAATGCATTGGTGCGTGAAGGAGAAGTAGACTTGCCTTGCCTTGTCCCACACAACTGTTCTTTGTTCTTTCTGGTAGCATTTTCTTGGAAGCATAGTTCCACTTAATGGAAAACCTGTTCATATACGGCTGATTTAGTTTAACAAACTGTTGGGTTGTTTGAAGAAATCCCTCATCTGGTTTAGTTTTAACACCGAGACCTTCAATTTCACCTGCAGCTACCTGCTGGAGCAGGATTTTCCCGGAATGCGGATTGGCCCAGAGCCCACCACGGATTCTTTCATCGCAGTGATGCACGGCGACACCGAAGGAGTCATCCCTGGGAACGCTTTGGTGGTCGACCCCAAGAAGCCCTTCAGGAAGCTGAACGCGTTTGGAAACGCTTTCCTGAACAGGTAGACGCTGCGGTTCAGCGAACACACGTACACATTCAGGGAGGTTGCTGATTAACACGGTGCAGGTGTTGCCTGACCTCTTGGGAGGAGTGTTCAGGGGACATGTTATTTAGAGGTAAAGGTAGAGGGAAAGACTGCAGCAGCTAAGAGAGAACAAGTGAGAATCCACACCAGTTCTCCACATTCCTGTGTGATTGAATTTCCCTCCTCTTATGGCTCAGACTTTTTTTTTTTTAGACTCTTTTAAATGGGTGCCTGTGTGAGCCAATGCACTGCCATCCTTCTGAAAAACTCTATACTTTTTTTTTTTTTTTTGCAGATTTGCTGTCGCAGATATTTTGCTTCTGAAAAGGAGAATAATGAGTTAGAATTAGGGGTTGCTGTGGGGATGACCCCTAAGGTGTTCATATTTATTCAGCTGAACAAACAGAGAGACGAGACGAGTAAAAGGAGAAAGGAGAGGTAGAGGTGTCCCAGTGTGGGACGGTGTTTGTTATAAGAACACTTTACACTTTTGTCCTGATTTGGTCTAACGTCGCTGCCTTCTCCTCTCTCTCTGTGTGCGTGTGTGGGTGTGTGTGTTCGTGTGTAGGTTTGTGTGCGCCCAGCTACCTAACCCTGTGCTGGAAAGCATTAGTGTGATTGACACGCCAGGAATTCTGTCTGGAGAAAAACAGAGAATAAGTCGGGGTAAGACACACACTTGTCACTCTCGAGCTTTTAAATATTCCTCTGTTTATGTTGCTGTGTGTGTGTGTGTTTGTTAGTTTTTTGGACCACTCAGCTGCAGGCTCACAGTCCCACTGATCTCTGAAACCCAGTGTCAGCATTTCCTTTGGACACTCTTGTCTCTTTGTTTATTTTAGCTGTTGCTTTCAGGAGGATTATGCCTCATTCATTTCAAAGAGCAGGAAGCGGAGACAAAAAAGATGAGCTTCGAATTCACTCTTGGCACATGCACATGCATACTTTTTACTCTGCAGCCCTGTAACAAATTGATGTGATTTAATGCCTTTTTCTTCCCCCAAGTACTTCCTAAATAGCAAACAGAGCTGCAGATGAAAGCACAATCACACATACTGAGTTTGTCTTGGGTTAAATGCTTAAACTTAGTAAGCCACAGCTGCAACGTCCATAATTCCCTCACGACAGCTCTGCTCCGTTGCTCATCACATGTGTGCCACGGCACCGCCTTTTCACTTGACTGTCCAGCACAGGCAAAAATCCTTTAATCACCAATAAAAGCAAGCTGTTACACGTGGTTTAGGTTTAAATCTTAAGTCATTGTTAACAGAAAACACAACCTGAGAACCCTAATGCTGCGTAGGAGGAGGGAAATTTAAGGTCTCGAATGACAGACTTTCTGGTAAAACTGTGAACAGAAACCCTGGAATAAATAAATCTTTAGGGGGAATTTGTGACACCAAGATTCCACTTTATGTTGTAATTTTTTCCTAGCTCATAAAAACACACATCTACTTTAGTTGAATGCTTTGTATTCTTGTTTTTCCCACATTCTCCCTCCTACTTCCCACTACAATTGCTTGTATTCCCCAAGCAATTGAAAAAGTTGGGTTACTAATTAAAAGTTCCGCAATATTGAGGTAAAATACCACTTTTTATTGTGGTATTTATTGAACAAATGAATATGTGTAGATAGTTTTTCTTAAAATAAATATGGAGGATGCTATTTATTAAAAAAAAAATCTTGAAGATTATTTCAGTATTTTCCAGCATTACCAGAGAAAAAATTACACTATGCAGGTTATATCAGAAATCAATAAAATATGTTAGGTTTTCAATCTAACTGTTCACAGTTTGAATGATTTTACATTAAAATAGTTCCTTGTCTGAACAGAGAGAAACAATCCTTTAACAGAACGCAGTAGATCATTAGTTTGTGAAGTTTTAGCTCTGTGACCTTTGAAGCAAAAGTTTGTGAAACCTTTAGCCTGACACAAATTTAAAAAAAAATTACCATTGAATTACAAGCTGTCTAATTGTAATTAATATTCAATATTAATTGTAATCTTTTGGGTTATTTTACATGATTTGACACCAAGACTTAGTAGCAGCATGTCGAACTTGTATTGAACTTTGTGGAAAAGTGAAGATATCCACGGAATGGTGGACAAGCTAGTCAGACAAACGCTGGATCGATGCCACATCAGCTGATCTGGCGAATCAGCTGATTGTGAGTCTGTCAGAATAATTTTCAAACACATGCAAGACCTGGAAGCAGAAGATACCATCTGTGATGCCATTGCACAACTAAGAGAAAGGAGTTCACTTCATTCTTGGTGGAGCCAGAGCGGATTTGGAAGATTGATGCAACTGGAAGGCTTATAAAGTCAAACTCCACACAGGACCAGATGATGTTACTGTACGTAACTGTGCAGCATAAAACCTTTGTAGGTGATTGATGCCTTTAACATCAACATTATTAAATGAAAACCAAAAGAAAATCTGAGAAATTTTTAAATGAACTCAACCTTTCCTCTTCATTCTGATCTGAATGAACTTGGAAGTGAACAGACGGCAAAGTGAGAGGATATTGTGGAGCAAAGCGCTCCACAATACAGGCAGGCAGAAATGTGTGTTTGTGTGAGGCATGGTTGGCATTCCCTAAGCCATGTAACGGCCTCACCATGCCAACCAGCAACATTTACAAACGAGCACGGACTCAAACAGAACAATAAAATACTTTCACGGCCTCGCCTTCTTTAAATCATTTTTTTAGAGGAACTTTTTTTTTTTTTTTTTGCTTACCGCTGTTGATTTATTTATTTATACATTTTATTTCTCTTACAAGAAGCTTGATTTTGTTAGTTTCAGGATGAAAGGATGGGTTCATCCTAAGCTGCTCTTGTTCTGCTTTGGTTTCCGTTGAACCATCTTAGCGATTCATGTATTTTATACACTTCCATTTCGAAACACATCATAAAGATGAGATGGATAAATTTTCTTACACAGTTAATTCCCAAGCAGTGAGTACTAAGATTATAGCTGATTACGTCATACCCAGGGTGGGGTTAGATGCTTTGATTTGGAGTTTTCTCAAAACGCAATTGTGCAAAAACTAACAGTTTTTCATCTGTTATTATATCTTCTCTTGAGAAACAACTTCGACTGGGTGATTAGTGAATACGAACAGAGCGTTATGTAGGTGTGGTATAGTAGTTGATTTAACACAGCCCTGTGTCAGCTCATTTTTATGGCTTTTTTTGTTCATTTTTCCAGAAAATACAATTGAATCAGCACAGATGTGTTTTGTTCTCATGTCCATTTTGTAGTCCCTTCCCGCCATCTGAGTCAATTTAATTATTATTCATCGTGTATGAGTTTAGTAATTTCATATCTGTATACAACTGTATGCTCGTTTTTTGTCCACATCCTTTCTTTTTCCACTTTTCATTCATTGTGTTATCAGATTTCACCTTTATCCATTTGTGTGTCTAGATGAGGAGTTATCAGGATATAGCTCTCTGCGTAGATGTCCTTACGGAGGTATAGTAGATTATCTGATAAATCTCAGAGTCAGCCAGCTGCAAAAATCTCTTGATTTTTGAAAAGTGTATGAGTTCATACATGTTCTTTGCCAGTCTTGTCGCACAATATTGGGGGAAAAATTGTCTTTGAGCTATATTTGTGTAAGATTTCTTTGCTGTTCAGGAAAGCCACTGTATGTAATTTTATACATTGTAGATGTATAATGAAAAAGAGATTGTCTAGATTTTGTTTTTCTCTCCCCACAGTCCCCGTCTTGTAAGTTTTCCTGTACAAGACACACTATTGCCAAAAATATCGAATCACTTACTTTTAAGAACAAATTTGATTTAATGATATCCTATATTTAATGTAAAGGTTTTAATGTAGTTTTTGGTCTACACTTTTTGGCTACAAAGCTTTCCACAAGGTTTAGCTGAAATGTGGACCGTTCTTCCAGAAGCTGATTCAATGATCCTGATGGGTGCGCAATTACATTTAGCAATGCAGTGTATTTCAACAATTAATCAAATAGTTCTTTCCAGTTCTATTCTGACCTTTAATAGCCTGATTTTAAAGTTTAAATGCATCATTGTCAGGTGAAAATGTTAGCTGTGTAAATAAACTCACCGAAGCATCTCTACAGATTTAGTTTTCTGTATTTGCGGTTTGGCAGGCTGAGGAACATTGAACCCTTTCAAAGTTAAAAACTGACCTTAAAATGTCTTAATTTCCCCCCCAATGTGTGAGAAGTTTCCAGGGTGAAGAACAATAAATTCTTATATGTTGCTCTATCTTGTTTTCTCAAGCAGTTAAAACCACATCAGATTTAATGTTGTCATGTATGTTGAAGACCTTAGCTCTTTCAACACTAGTTAGTTAATCATTCATAGCTGTTATAAATTTTAAACATGTCCCTTTGGTAAAGGACAAGTATTGATTTTACACCAAAATCTAATTGAAAATAGGAGAAAAAATTTGTTTTGTTTAGATGCGCACAAAACTTCTAGATTCGTTTGTTATTGTTTTTATCTTGGCGAAAGAGTTTCAAAAATTAGCTTTTAAAAAGTTAATATCTGCTGGCCTCCTGCTGGTTGCTGTGGCTTATTATAATTTTTGGTGTAACTCATTAATCTGTAATGTACTAATTGTCCTTATGTGTTGAGTGGAAATTTCACCTCACTAATATTTCATCCTAATGTTCTTTGTTCTTTGTTTTATTCTGGTATAATTCCTTCAGGTAAGCCTCATGTTTGTCCTTTAGTGGTGCACAAGGCCAAACATCAATGTTGATTTTCTCACTGATTAATTCACAGTAAAGGACAGCGGTGGTGGTTTTCATCAAGTGAGGATTTAGATCTTCCCCTTTTATTTTGATTTTAAAACCTGAAACAGGTCATTTTTTATGCAAAAATGCTCCTTTGGTGTGTAATGTTGAGAGCTTGACCTTCATGAAGAAACATCATTCTTCTCTGTCAACGTGTTTTAATAAAGTTCTTGTTTCTTTTGGCTCTGCATTAATCTGCGGTCACTGTAGTTTCGAGCCATCATCACCTGAAGTTTCCATTTTTTTCCTCATATCACATTGAGAGTTGAGAACTGGACTTGCTATGCTTGTTTGAAGGACGAGCAGTAGTTTGAACTTGTTTGTGATTTTTTTATTTTTTTTCTTCCTCTCATTTTAGGCTATGACTTTGCTGCTGTCCTTGAGTGGTTTGCAGAGCGTGTGGACAGGATCATATTGCTGTTCGATGCCCACAAACTGGACATCTCTGATGAATTCTCGGAAGTGATAAAGGCCTTAAAGAACCATGAAGACAAGATCAGGTACTGTAAGGCTTCTAATTCCCTGATCATAATTTTGAATTTGGAAAAGAATGGCATTTGCTTTGCCACGTCCAGATAAGTATGAAAAATTGGCTGGTTTTTTGTCCAGACTTTTTTTCATCATATTTTTTTTTGTCAATGAAACAAATCTATTGCCGAATAAATGAAGTAATTGACAATAACTTCCCTCACTTTGTCTTTCATTTGCAAACTCGTAGCTTGATTTTAACATTTCACCTACCCACATTTCCATCTTTGACTGAATAAATGACACCCATACAAATGGAAAACGTAGAGCGAATTTTTCTACCCGTTTAATCTCTAGAAAACTTCTAATTCAGGTTGACTAAGTAGCACAAACTGTTATGGAGGTTTAACGGTATCTACATATGTGACAGGACCAGGAGTGACAAATTTTGAAATAAAGCTTATGTAAATTAATCCAGAGGCAAAATGCTCTATTTAAAAAAAAACAGTGATCAATTTTGGCCTTGCATTGTTTTGATATTTGTGGAATCTGGATAATATTTAAGAAGGTTTCAAATATAGAAACAAATATGGAGTTTAGTCTGGAATCTGGAACCCAGTTGATGTATATTTTGTTGTGGCACAAAAATAATGTTTTGTTTTGTTTTTTATTGCATTGTTTCAAGGAACTCATTAGCTCTGTTTTCTGTTGTTTTCTCCAGAGTTGTCCTGAACAAGGCGGACCAGATCGAGACCCAGCAGTTGATGAGAGTGTACGGTGCCTTAATGTGGTCACTGGGAAAAATAGTCAACACACCCGAGGTACAAAGATGGGGCAAATTCACATTCACATTACACATTTGTTTGGCATTTTAGTGAAACAAAAGTAAAGTTTGATGCTGTATGGAGTGAAAATCATTTGAAATGAAGATACAGGTTCAGATTATTCACACAACATGTCATTACGGAGAGTAGTAGCTGCACTTCACTGCAAAAATCCCAAATCCTAAGTATATTTGGTCTAGTTTCTTAGTATTCTTGAAATAAAACAAAACTAATTTACAGGTAACTTTTCAGCAAGATACATGAGTTTGTTTTCAGTCAACAATTCCTTAGCTAAGTGAAATAATCTGCCAGTGGAAGAAGATATTTTGCCTTAAAATATGAGAACAATGTCCTGTTCCACTGGGAGATTATTTAAGTTATAACAAGTACTTTTTCATTAATATTAAGGCGTTGCTAACTTCAAACAATCTCCTATACATTGCTGAAAAGTTACTTGTAAGTTAGTTTTATCCTTTTTTAGGTATACAAAGATATTTACAATAGAAACTAGATCAAAAATACTAAGATTTAGTGTTTTTGGAGTGTTGTGGTTTATGAATGGCTAGACATTGTTAGTTCTCTTCTTCCCTCTTGATATTTTTACACTAATTTGTGGTGGTATGTTACATAAAATCCTAGCAGGAAATATTTGTGGTTTGTGACAATATTTGAAAAAAATTGGAATACTTTTGCTTCATTTTTGTAGTGCAAACCTCCGTTGATTTATTCCGCTTTTCTCATTTGCAGGTGATCCGTGTCTACATCGGCTCATTTTGGTCTCACCCGCTGCTGATCCCTGATAACAGGAAGCTTTTTGAAGCAGAGGAGCAGGATTTATTTAAGGATATCCAGTCTTTACCCAGAAATGCAGCACTTAGAAAACTCAATGATTTGATCAAGAGAGCAAGACTTGCCAAGGTAAGGCTCTAGCTGGAAAGGCTCCATAGAGACAGCGGAGATCTGGAACATTTTCTCCCAAACCCTGTGACCCAGAGCTAGATTAACAGGACCTCTAATGACGTGGCTGAATGTCAGCATCATGCGCATGTGTTTCCTATTTGTTCCCCCCATTCCTCCCACGGCTGTTAACCTTGACAGGGAGCACTTATCACTGTCGCAAAACCAATCGTGTGGGACAAACATCATTTTTCAGCTCTGAGTGAATTATCTCCCATTTCCTCTCTGAACAGGAAGTCAGGTAGGAACCTCACGTCGTAGTTTGAGGAAGGGTGTACGCTCGGACACACAGATTTATCGGAGTTGATGGAAGTTTTCCTGTTCGACAGCTGATGGGTGTGTTTGAGTGTTTCAAGGACGTGAGGCGGACGCAGGAAAACACACATGCATCAACACGGCAACCCAACAAATATTATGGATTTTTTCTGGATTTTTTTTTTTTTTGCTAGATTCATTCTCTAAATATTATTTTTTCTCCCTTTCAACCTCTAAAATCTGATGCAATAGTTTGTCCAATGATAAAAACTAATCTGAAAGATTTAGTGAATGACTAAACTAGTTTCAGGAATGTTGAGTGTAACACCAAGCTGTGATTCCAACAAAATAACAAACTGTACATTACAAAGGTTTGAAGTCATAACTAAAAGATGGGTGGTAAGAACGTGCCAATTAGAAGCAGATGCAACACTTTATTCATTATTTTATGGTAATGTCTATTTCTATGACTTGTTATGATTAAACCTGGCTGGATAAAGATTTTTATTATTCATGGTCAAATGCTGCCAGAGGCTTTTACATCTACATTTAAGATGTTTTGAATTTGCTGAACTTTCTGGTGCTTTTGTCGCAATTGGTTGTTTTTATGTCAGAGAAGTTCAGGTAAATAATAAAATAATTAATATGGTGTAGCTGAACTTACAGATAGTTAGAACATCGTCAAAAAGTTTATTTAAAGTGTTTTCATGTGTGTAATTTTGATGATCTCAAGCTAACAAAAACCAAATATTCAGATTCACATAAAATCTGAATGTTACATCAAATAAAAAATATATATTTTTAATTATACAAACTTTTTTTTTATATATAGTCCACACTATCATGAAGGGTTAGGGTTGAAAAAGTCCCTAGCTAAAGAAGCTGACTGTTGACTTAGTGGAAAGTTGAGTAGAAGGAAAAAGTGTGGTTAAAAATGATGCCGAAGCAACAGGGAGGAAATAATTTGGATTGTTACTCAATGGTTCATGATCCTTTTTTTCCTTATGAAACTATATGTTGTGTGCTATTTGGAAATCAATGTGGCAGAGTCTGGAGGGAGAGTGGATCCAGGCTGCTTGAAGTCTAATGTGAAGTTTCCACAGTCGGTGATGATTTGGGGAGCCACGTCATCTGCTGATTCTGGTTCTGGTCCTGAACCTCTTTTCAACCTTTCTGCTCAGGTTTTGGGACTGATATTGGAACCTCATTATTCAGGATCGAGTTTCCACTTTAAAAGCCATCTGTGAATAATTTTTTTTTTGTTTTCCATTTCAGCTTTTGTGAACTCAAATCGGTGTCTAATTGCAAGATGTTAAATGCTGACCTGTCAGAAATGTCCCCGTGAAAATGCTAATGCTTCCTCCTCCGTTCACAGGTCCATGCCTACATCATCAGCTCTCTGAAGAAAGAGATGCCGACTGTGTTCGGGAAGGAGAACAAGAAGAAAGAGCTGATTGCCAGTCTGGGAGACATTTACAAGCGCATCGAGAGAGAACATCAGATCTCACCTGGAGATTTCCCTAACCTGAAGAAGATGCAGGTAAACAGAAAAGCAAGAGAATGTTTCAGATTTATAGATGCCGTCATGATCTCATGTTGATTTGGTTTTACAGGACCAGCTCCAAGCTCAGGACCTCACCAGGTTTCAGCCTCTCAAACCCAAACTTCTGGAGGCAGTCGATGACATGCTGGCCAACGACATTGCTAGCTTGATGGTGTTGGTTCGCCAAGAGGAAACCCAAAAGCCCAATGCAGTGGTGAAGGGCGGGGCATTCGACGGCACTCTGGACGGTCCGTTTGGGCACGGATACGGGGAGGGAGCCGGCGAAGGCATCGACGAGGCAGAGTGGGTGGTTGCTCGCGACAAACCCGCGTACGACGAGATTTTCTACACCCTCTCCCCCGTCAACGGAAAGGTGACTGGAGCCAATGCGAAGAAGGAGATGGTGAAGTCAAAATTGCCCAACACAGTGCTGGGAAAGATCTGGAAGCTGGCAGATATCGATAAGGATGGGATGCTGGATGACGAGGAGTTTGCATTGGCTAATCACCTGATTAAGGTGAAACTGGAGGGACATGAGCTGCCGTCAGAGCTGCCCGCACACCTGGTGCCTCCTTCCAAGAGGAAAATACCCGAGTAAAAAAAGAATAGATTCATGCCCAGAGAAAACTGTAACTGGAGGATTTCAACATACAATTGTACAAAAAAAACAAGACATAAATCGTCCGGTCCTATTGTTTCTGTCATTCCAACGTCTTCAAAGCATTACAACTTCCATCAAATTGAAACTACTTAATATAAACCGATTTTTGAACATTCGTACAATTTGACAAAATTGCCGCTTTTGTTGAATTTACCCTGCAAATATTTAAACAGTCCCAGAAAGCTTTTATTAGAGCCTAACCAAACAGCTAAAACAGTAGAATAAAAGTAGGCGTCAAATATGTAGTTACAGTCAATAGATAATAAAATAAAACATAAGCACTGGGATACAGAAAGTGTAACATAGGATAAACACTTCATTTACTGCTTTTTCCTTAGCAATATTAAATCAAAGTGAATTACAGTATTTCACAGCACTTGTTCTGTCTGGTACTGTGTTAATTTGAGTTTTCCAGACATGAATTAATTTTCTGGTCTATATTTAAGGGTGACATAAAAATTAAAAAGGTTTCCCGTAAGGCAGAGGAATACACAAAAGCAACGATGGTTATCACTACAATTTGCTGTAGCACCTGGATTATCTTTATTGTTGAATAATTTAAATTTGAATTAGAGAATATGAATTTAGTTATTTTTCTTTCTTTTTGTGATTTGTAAGCTGTTTCGAATCTCATTAACATGTTCTGATACTGTGACACTAATAATATACATTACATGTTTTGTTTGGACAGAGACTGAATATTGAATGTGCAGATGCTTGTTATTTCTCTGTAGATTTGTCTTGGCCATTGTATGTATGTATGTGTGTATCTGTTTGAAAACATGTATCAGTGTTAACATTTGTATTTTCATTTTACGTCTCACAAGCTACTGACTTGGGAATTTTCCAGTGAATTATTACAAAAAATGGTCCAGTAACATCCTGATTGAGATAGTATTTATCATTTTGTACAAGTGTATTTAAAACCATTTAAAAATATCTCATGCCGGCACACTTTACTTTCTGAATCGTGTATTTCACTGAAAGAAGCATACATTAGAGTATTTCTAACATTAGTATTAGCGACATTTATACCTTCTCATAGTTTCAAATTGGTCAGTAATGAAATGAAATGACCTTATTAGATTCAGTTCCGTTTTAGCCAGAAATCCTTAAAGGTTGTAGGAAGAGTAAAGGGGTTACATAATAACTCAAAGTAAATATTCCCACTGCTCTGCTTCTCAGTGTTCTTCATACCCATTTGCAGTTTTAAATCTAAAGTTATTGTCATTCTAGCTTTCTTCACGTCTTTATCCAAATCAAGTCTGGACTTTGGCTGATGGCTGAGGTATTCAAAAGCATTATTATATTACTTCAGCTCAGAAGAAACAAGTTGATGAAATTAAAAGATGGCTAACCCTTAATCTGCAAAGGAAAGGAACTATGAACAATGTCCAGCAATAAGCATTCCATTAGCTTATTGTTGGAAAGGTTTGGATCCGATTGGCTACAGTTTTTCTTTTTTTTTTTTTTTTTGTAGTCCTGATTTCTTAATTAATCATGCTACCAAGATAACAGCATGTTGCTTCCTGAGAAGTTTGTGCTGCAACTACAGAAATACTCTATTAATCTACTAGTGACTGGCTTTATGAAGAAACTCTAACCACATCATTTACTCTAGTTTCAGATGGCTGGAAAGTAATCAGCAGCATGCTTCACTCATTACATCCCTGTATATCATCAGATGAGTGCATTCATTTGAATATGGAAAAACTGTTTGTTGAATGTGGATTGCAAAACCCTTCCGTGGTGAGTGGTTTCCATGTGTTCATGGGTTGCAACATGAAATAAGTGGCATCACTGGTGTTTTCAGTGTGTTTTCTGTTTGTCGGATGATGATGCATTGCTTCAATGTGTACCTCGCTGCTTTTCTGTCTTCAGAAAAAGTTTAAACATGGAATAAAAATCATCTTCAACTGCTTCACCTGTGACTTTTTCTTAAATAAAATACAGAAATAATCATGCTTTTAAAGGAGATTTTACCTCTTAAGTCTTGTGCTGCGTTTAATGTACTGCAAAAGGCAAAACTCATATGGGATCAACATAGTGGAGTACCTACTAGTCTTGAGTTTTTAATTTCAGTCAAGAGTTAGAGATAACTAACTCTAAAAGTTAGTTATCTCTAACTTTTAGAGATAAGGTTTGGGTTTAAATTTGGAATGGAAAAGCTAACAGCAAATTGCTTTCTATTCTATGCATCTAAACAAAGAGTAAACTTACAAGTAGAGATTAAGAAGTGTGTCATTGTTGATTGGGATGGAAAATGTCAGGAGTGCAAAGAAAAGTTTATTCCTGCAGCTTTCACAATGTTTTATGGCTGTAGCCATGCAAAATCTTAACTTGTATTTTGAGTGCTTTGTTTAATTTTTTCCCTGAAATTCTGCCTGCCAAATACAATAGTGAGAAATTAAAGGATATTTGTTTGGCAACTGGAGATAATTGTAGAGTTTATCCAACATATCTAATCCAATAATGTTGTATTTTGAACAGCAAAGTCACAGCATCTCCTCAGTGAAGAAGATTTAAATGAGAATCTTGATTAGAAATTAGGTTTCCTGAGATTAGACTCTGTGGGGAGTCAAAATTGTTCACTTACACAAAAAAGCTACTGGAAAAGGAATAATACATAGTTATATTTATATTTACAAAGTTATTTTTCCATTGGAGTTCTTGTCCGTTCAGTCTTAAATCAGCATCCAATACAAAAATTTACAAGTTAAAATAAAATAAACAATTTTGCACAAAGGGGAGTAGACCCACTGCATTTCAATACTGTTTTTTGTTGTCTCAGAGTAAACCCAGGAAAAGCCAGTGAAAGAAAATGGCTACTATATAGTAATTCAGATGCATTTCCAACTCGTGTTCTTGTTCAGCCCTGACTTTGATAAATAGGGTGTGAAATCCCGTAAGGTATGGAAATTGAAATTCCTTCAGATTGTTTTTTTCCCCTCCATATCTTGGGGTCATTTTGGGGAGGATCTCATTCTACAGTGCGAGACACAGAGCACATGATAAGTTAGTTATTACTTCTGCTCAAAGCTACAGTGGAAATGAGTTGGTGAAATAAGAGATTCCATCTCTGGCCATCTTTTTAGGACAGGAAACAGAGCATGTGATTCCAGCCTGGGACCACAAGCATTTCTGAATCATCCAGGGACTTCTTAATGTATGCATGTTGATGTGGCAGGAGGCCAGAGGATCCCTTTGGACTGTGACTTACAGGCTCTGTAAACCTTCAACACACACACACTCATCAACACACACGCACCCTGACCACATGAAGTGAAACACAGCAATCTACTGCACACACAGGACGGGCTGTACTTGTCCACCACTTCCTGTCAACTCCGCTGTGACCTTCATGGTTTCTCCCACAAATATATGCATCCTCCATTCAATAATTTTGTCAAAACAAAGTTTTAGTGCATTAGTGCTAAAGTAAAGAGACATGCACGTACAACATATTTGTGCTGCTTTTGTTTTTAAGATTAATAAGATCAATGAGAGAAAGTGGCAGCCACCTATTTTTGCTTAACCTGCCGACATTAAAAAGCTGTTTCTAGATAACACTCCTACATTTAATTTAGGAATAAGGAACAAAGCAACATTTTCAACTATTTTAAGTAGATTGTGCTTATATTTCCTGGAACTCTGCAGTAAGATAATGAAGATACTTTTTTAAGATTACCAAGAAACAGATGGACAGCGAGGAGCCAAAGCGTCTTAACTTAGTGAAAGATGATTTTTATTTTATCAGTTTTATCTTTTCAGAAGGAAAAACACCTACAAATCTTGTACTGTTTTGTCAGCAGCAATAAATGAGGAACATCAGTCAACAGAAACATCTAAACATGCATGTGTGCGGGTGTGCGTGCATGTGTTTCGGTGCAGTAAATGTGTGTGATTTATGTGAGTGTTTGGTGAAGAAATACACTTGGGGAAGCCATACATCAAAACAAATTTGGATCAGGAATTTAAAAAACAAGTTGGGTGGAGAGGATTCTCATTCTTTCACATCTCACCCTCATACATGCTGAATGGGAAAAATGCACTCCTGCTGCAGGCACTGTTGTGTTACCATATCTGGAGCTGTACTTTGACACGGTTCCACATTTACTACCCTTGCAGCCACAGCTTTCGTTGTATTTTGAGGTATTTTATCTGATAGACCATTAGAAACGGATGTATTTTGTGAAAAAAAATAAAATAAAAATAGAAAAGGCAGCATGTTTTCCATTGTTTTACAATCAGTCTGTCATCTGTTAACTCTAAAGGGTGAAAAGCAACTTTAATAATAATAAAAAAAAAGAAAACATAAATGGAGGCTGATTCATTCAACATTTAAGAACTTCTTGGACTCTCCCTGAATTACTTACTGTCAACCATTCAGTCCAGCTTGGATCTTGTTTGGCTCAAAGAGTACACACAAAATAACCTCTTAGTGGAAGAACTTGACTTTATAATGATCACATTCTCTTTAAAACACATAGCAGAGGGTCATACAGGGTGTGGATACCCTCACATTCTCAGTGGTGCCATTATCTTTAGGTCACACATGCAAGGCTTTATGCAAACCCAGAATGTGATCCCGTATCTTTTCTGTGCTTTCTGGTATTCGGGTTGTTGAGCAATAAATGTAAAGTGAGCTGAAATTCTTGGCAGGCGTTGATGAAGAGCAGGATTAGCAGGAGAGGATTGCTCGTTGCTTTCCGAGTCATGAGTGTCGTTTTAGCAGGCTGGGATTGTGCCTTTTTGGCAGATCATCCATCCACGTCAGGTGTCGGATGATTTCCACTCTTCTTATGCTAACTGTCAAACTCAAACATCGGCGCAGTTGCAGAGTTATCCTGCAGAAACGATTGGTGTCATGTTTCAAAAGGGAAAAATACGGTTATCTTTATTTTACACATTACCAGACCGACACACAGGTAGTGGTGGAGAGGCCGGTGGTAAACAGAAGAGCATTACACTTACTAAATGCGAAGACGTTTTAGATAGTGTAGGTTTTGGTGATGGATGGGTAAGCCAGGTTTCATTTGCTGGAGTTAACGGATGTCCCGAGGGGCAGAGTGCCTGGAAGTGATTGTTTGTGTTGTGATAGAAGCCAACTGATCTAGACAAGAGGAGAGTGTGTGCTTATAGTAGATCACAAAGTCAGATGGGTTATCAGGTGGCAAGGAAGGGTAGGAGGACATTTTGGTAGTAAGAGAAGAGCAAAGAGGGAGATGGATCGGAGGTTTGTTTATCTTCAGGGGTGCTGATATCCATAGTAATTTCCAGGTGGTTTGAGATGTTGAGGATGAGGCTGGAGGACTGATGTGTTGTGAGGCTGGAGGAGAAAGAGCCAGGGGCGTGACTTTGAGTGTGTGTGGAAGTTAATATGTTGTGTGAAACTGAAGCAATGTTGCAGATCCAGGAGTTCAGTGGTTTGCAGTTAAAGTCATTTGTGCAGAAAGAAACCAACGTTTCAATTGTGTTAAGAAAAATGTTTTTTACATTTTAAAAAGAGGTTGCATACATTTGAGATGGATCACTATAGGACGATGGTATTTGTGAGAAATTATGTAGACAAAAAAATAGATGTGAAATAAATATGACTGATACTCTCTGAAAGCAGAAGTTTAAGGCTTTTTAGGTAATCAGAACAAGCCTGAACTTTACAAGGTATTTTTTGGGAAAGAAAAGATTATTGCTGAAGGTGAAAAGAGGGGAGGAGAGAGCAAGGATTCAACATGTAGAGAAGGAGATTCTACAATGAAGCATGAAACTGCAGTGAAATTCATGAAGAAAGGTCTTTTCCCTCTGAATTAAATTTATTCGTCTCATAATCCTATAGATATAAGCGGAATTTTGTGTGATAGATCAAAATGAAGTAATGCATAATTGTGAAGTTGAGGGATACTCCAAGCCAAGTGTGAAACATCTGTCAACAGGATAAATCAGTGACGTAATACACTAATATGTTCTTTGTGGGAAAATATCAAGAAAAAAAAAATTTATTATTAAAAGAAAATCGTGAAGATTTAAGTTTAAACAATTGCCTGACGTCATGTGGGGGAATACAGCAATTATGTTGAAGAAGGTTCTCTGATCAGATAAGCAAGATGAAGCAAAGAAAAAGACTAGCACTCAAGATGCTTTTCTCCTGCAGGGTCAGAGAAGGTGGTCAGAGATTATGGGAAGACGGATGGAGCCAGATTTAGGGATACGTTGAAAGGAAATAAGTTAGAGGCTCCTAAAGACTGGAGGCTGAGGCAGAAGTTCATCTTCCAGCAGGATAATGACCCCAAACGTCCAGCCACAGACAGAATGTAACTATAGATTAAAGCATGTTAAGAAATAATACTGTTTTAGAATGGCTTGAGACCAGAAAATGTGACAAGACTTTAAAAATCGCTTTATGCATAAATAACTTCCTTCCACTGCACTATCGTGTTTGGTCTACATTTCAAGATTCTGGTTGTAAGATGAGAAAATGTCAACAAGTTTTGGGGGTAGGAATACTTTTTCAGCTCCTTCTACACAAAACAGCCAAGATAAAAAAAAATAAAAAAAATCTAAAAAAGACTGATTACTGCTAATGAATAATAAAGAGTGTAGAGTTGATAAAAACGCCCTGTTAGCTGTGTTCATCCGTTTGCATCCTGTGGATAAAGCGGTCTGCTTTATCGTAACCTCTCCTTGGACCTCTTCCTGGCTTGAACAGAGGTCATGTACCCGATCAGCATCCTGTAAATACACACACACACACACACACACACACACACACGCATGCAAAGAAACAAACATCAACACACACACATCCATGCCTGTTTTCACCAATCCAGTTTGACCTTTGACGCTTCCTATTGATTAACATTTAAATAAATTTTTAAAAAAAATAGGATTTTATCAAATTTGTGGTCGGTTCTGATTCAAAGTTCACTTTGATCAGGTATTAATTTAATTAAAGTGCAGTAAATGCATCTTGTCTGCATAGTTCAGATATCTCTGAGGAAGAAATGAGCAGAACATTTCTCATTCCTCTGAATGCTATTGTGATTGGCTGCTTCCTCCACCATCTCCTGATATCTGGTTTACTTCCAGGAAGCTCCGCTCTAAAAATATCAGATGAAATGTCAGATTTCCGCATCGCTTGAAATGATATATTTTATAACCATGAATCAAATACGCAAACAAATATATTAACCTTATTGACAAAAATAACAACTGCAATTCTGCTTCTAAATTTATTGAAATTGAAGCTCCAAGAAGGAATCTGACCCCCGTCCCTTGAGTTTAGGGAGTGTCGCCTCATGTTTTAAACATGCACTGGCTCTGTTTCTGTTGTACATGAATTTTTATCACAGATAAGATGTCAGGATGAGGAGGTTTCTGATATGTTATCTGGGAACATTATGTTGTTGGTAAGAACAGGCACCAGACGGGCTCAGCTGTAGACAGCAGGACATCGCTTCTATTCTCACGCATGTACATTCGTCCAAAAAAACCCCCCCAAAAAACTTCACCTTTAAATAACTCTTCTGTTTGTTCCTGATGAGCCGTCTTAATCATATTCCCTTATAGACAAGAAGTTTGCCAAGTAATCACAAATTAACCAGTTATCGAATCATCATTAACTTTAAAGAGAAGTTTAGCTGCTTGACCAAAATCGTCATCTCCCCATAGACTAATGTCTCCTACACAGGATTCAACAGGACTGAACCTTTCTTTTACAAACGGTTGAATAAAAAAGTTTGACAAACTGGATTCATGACCCAATAAAAAGAGGATTTAAAACCTTTACCATTAAACTTTATACAGTAGAACATTTGACAAAGAAATCTAATGACTCTGTTTGTGAAGAACAGGATTTCTGTCAGCCTCAAAAGTTTTAGCCGTCACTATTTTTCAAAAATGTATCAAAAGATTAACAAACAATGAGATTCTCTGGTTTCTGTTTGTTCCGCTTTGAAAGGCACATTGCCAAATATTTGCTAGCGATAGTTTTCCGGAACAAATTTGGCAAATTTGTCTTATTATGATTGTCCCAAACACAATAGTATGTATGATTAAGGTCCATACACACATCTATAAATTATGATGTGATGACATTTTTTATCTAAGTGATGAAGGCTTAGCCTCACAGCTCTGCAGAAACATTTATTCAGTGATTACTTAATCTCATAGGTAAACAAGTGAAAGTAGGGATTAAGATTGGGTTTCGCATTTAGCATTTAGACATTTTTATTTCTAATTTTTAGGAATAAATAAATTTTTGCTCTAAAATTATTTACCCTTTGTCAGACATGTACTGTTTTAAAGAAAAGATCAGTTCTACATATAGGTAACAATAAACAAATAAAGGGATATTAGATGCTGAATAGCCATGGATTTTGGATGAACAGTAATTTGCAGAAACTCTTAAGTAGTTTGAGCAAAAGTATCTTCTTCATCCTGGAAGAAGGTTCTGATTCCCCACATTGCACAGAGTTCCCTGGGTTTTCATCGTGGTGTTTCTCCAAGACAACCAGCCTGCTGGCAGAGAAAATGCTCCACTGTTAAACCTAATGTCAGCAAAACAAAGTAAGACATTCATAGACCAGACTTCTTTAAATAAAGTCTCAACAAAGACAAACAAAACAAGTAAACCAGGGACTGATGGAATCAGGACAATGATGCTGTCTCAATGGGCATGAAGCATTCAGATTCACATTATGTGTTTACATATGTACAATGTTCATAACTTAATTAAGACATATTTCTATGTTTTAGTCACTTAAAAGAAACAAAACTGACGTCTGAATGGGAATATTCAAAAGGCAACAGATGCTAAAATGAGCAGCGATTTTTCTCTTGACAGTAGGGAAAATCATAATTGATTCATTCAATTAGGTCATTAACTTTGTCAGTAATTATGTGAAAAAAGTGATCAAGAACAACTTAAAAAAACAAACAAAAAATAAACAGGCAGATATTCTGCTCAGTAAGTGCAGCCATCATTAAGGAGGTTAACCGTGTTGAGGGGTTAAGAGGTCAAAATGGAGACGCTGAACAAACAACACAGAGGCAAGAGTTGATAACAACAGTAGCTCATCTCGGAGGTTAACATAGTTCATGGCAGCCGTAGATTGCCATTAACTAGTTATTAAGAACAATTAAGAACAGTTTTTAGATTTACATGTAGCTTGACAAAGATCACTGGGGTGAAAAATAATGTCTGCAATGTTCTTTGCTTTAACGCATGAAAACCTGCCATAATTAGCAACCATATGACTGATGGGAATATGCACATCAGAAACAATTAGATCACTGATATCTGGTGGAGTTGGATCATTCAGAAGCGTTTAAGTTTCTGCTCTTGATTTGACAGTGTCAAGAAAATCCGAGGTCATCCCACTTCCCCATGCTGGAGATTTTAGTTTAACAATAACAATAAATAAAGTTACCTTTGAAAATAATCACACAGGTGATATCTAGACCCAACAGTAGACTTAGACCTCAATA
>CAEFZX010028861.1:0-14930 GCA_903066825.1 Alfaro cultratus
GTTTTAATATATTCATAATCAAATAATAAAAAAAAAAAAAATATATATATATATATATATATATATATATATATTTTTTTTTTTTCTCTGACCAGACGTGTTTAAGAAAACTTTTTTTCACCTGACTTTATAAATTTGTGCTCACAAACAACACTCCAAGTCACCTTGATGGTCCGGCTACTGACCACCTGCGCAAGATGTCATTTGTAACTGTGTTTTATTGTTTTACTTAAGAACTGTCACTCAATAACAGTTGTGAGTTATGTAAAGATATACAGTACTCTAGCTATCTCATCATCCATTTATGGAAGCGTATACCCAACTTTCACATGAAATGTTCTTTTTGTGTTATAAAATGTTTTTAAGTTATCTATTAGAAACAAAATACAACGACCGATTGTTGCTTACTGATATGTCATATTTCCAACTAGTTTATGTTTTCAAAGACCCTCAACCCTGAGAGACAAAGAGTTAGCTTCCTGCCATCTCAATAAAATTATTAATTCCTGCTGCTATGTAATTCACACAAAGTGAACATTTGTTTTGTGTCAAAACAGGCAAGTTAACATGTTTTTTGCTTTTTTTTTCAATTTGGCCTATCGTTGGGTCATGATGCTTCTGTTTTCTGTTGTCATTCAACTTAAGTCTTTAGATGGAGACTTGCCTAAAAAGTACTTATGCTAATGCTTTCCATCCATTAAAACCATCAATGATGCATGAACGTATAACATTACCACAGTCAGTCCCATTAATCATCAGCAATCGTTCGTTATGATGAACACCAGGCGAGTAAATGTTGCTTTATCTTTTTCTGTTGACCTCAGGCAGCCAGTCCTGTCAGGCTTGCTGGCATATGAGCTACACACTGGGACTATGTCGTCCTATTCCACATCCCATGAATAATCCATGACCTAAGAGGCTCCGGGAGCAGAGCTGGGTGCTTCGTGAGAGGCTTCCTCTAAAGCAAACTGTCAAGACAAAGACAACAGTGTCTGCATTCACTCGCCAGAAGGTAGGAGAAGTTGGACAACAACAATGACTGCAACTGTTTTCCTCAACACCCAGCTTTTGTTTCTGTATGAGAGTGCAGATTTAGAGTTGATTGAATTTTTCCCTCTCTTTGTGTCTGAGCAAATGAGGACGTGTTTGTTGGTAAAGAAAGACTAGAAGAGCAAAACCAAATATGCTTGGTTAAATTTTACAACACAGTCATCGGTTGACAATTACAATGTACAGATTTTTGAGAGGAAACAGTTTTCTGAGGAGCAGTAAACCAGGACCCATTCTTTTTAGTTGCTGCAGAGGAAAGAATAAAACCTCAAAGTGATGCGATGTTCCAGATATAGTGTCTCTGACAGAGAGACTATAATAGCAAGAGCATCTGCCTCACCTGCCGCAGAACATTCCTCCAGTGACGACTGCCCCATCTTTTATATGTAGTCTGCACTACAGCGGTGCAGATCAGGGATCACACACCGTCTCTGTGTGGCATAACTTGCAAACTTCGGGTTTGTCTTTCTGCCACTTACCTCAGCCACTAACTCTCTAACACATTTCTGGGTTGTTTGCAAACTGTGTCAGACCATTTAACACCGTCTGTGTTGATTTGTGAAATGGTTGTTGAAGAGCTGCAGCTCCTTCTGCGCAGGATAATCTGAGTCCTGTGTATGTTCAGCTCATAATGACCTTTTAAACACCCTGACACCATATAATTGATGATGTTGGTTGCCTTATTCAGTAGACGATACATCACGTTTTCAGGATGCCCTTCCAAAACTAAGCATATTATGTATATGTAACAAGATTTGACTGATTTTACTTAAAGCAGAAAAGCAGGAGTCATTCTTTTAAAACAATATTGTGCTATAATAAAAATATTATATTTAGCATTCATTGTTTTCATTCAAGTGCATTAACTCTGCTATAGAATAAGTGGCTATTAAATGCAGTAGTGGTTTTCTAGTGTTTATTTATTTGCCTATGCTTTGAGCTCTTTTATTATTTTGGTTTAAGTAGGAGTGATATTTCCATATTTTTAAACAGCTGAATATGTTTCTTCTCAAATAAAGAAAATAGAATGCACATGCTTGGATGACCTTTAGAAACCTCTAATTTCATTTAAAGGACTTCAAATCAAAGCAACAGTATTTAGAAACTGTAAATGGTTTTAAAGTGCTTTCTATTTAAAGCTTGGTAACCATTTGTCTATTACTACTACATTAATTGTTAAAGTAACATGAAAGTTTAAACAACTGTGTAAAAAACGATTTGTAGATACATGTTTTCTGATTTTCCCTCCAACTTTGAATGCATTTTACACAGACGGAAAGTTCAAAATCTGATATTTATTGAAGGCTCGCAGTGAGTGAGTGAATCAGAGAAAGGCAAACGCCGGGTATATAAAATTCTGTCTGATCAAGAGCAGATATAAAACTGAGCTGCAGAACAAAGTGAAATAGATATGACAAAAGGGAAAAAAAATCCAAAACATGAACAAAAATCCTGACAGAACATTATACCAAACTACGTCTGCCTGCTGGTCATGGCAGATGTGCAACATTAGAGCTACGATTTAGCAGCAGTCACAATAAATGACACTGAAGAGTAGAAATTTTATACATGAAGCTAAAATCATAGAATATTCAATTTTGTTTTACATTCTAAACATTTCAGAAACTGCTTGTGCTTTTGCTTAGCAACACTAACCAACCTTCATACTTTACAAACAACACATGTTGTCTGGTTCAGTCAAACCACATGCAATAATATCAGCGCTTGTATTATCAGTTTTGTCTGTTCCTCGTGGTTGATTGAGAAAATAATTTCTATTTAATGTGTGATGACAAAAGTCTAACTATTCTGAAGTGTGTGATCTCGACACTCAGTCTTCATCATAACTGGACGTTAAGCTGAAGAGATCAATGTAACTGCAAATATTCCATGCGGACCAAGTGAGACAATTTCACGCTTGAGACAATGATTGCTTTCAACACTAATGGGCAACAGACAAGACAAGACAGCCCCATAGATGTAGATTTCCAAACATCAACTTCTTGTCACAATGACAGGCTGAAGCCTCAGAAGCAGCCGCTGCTTCTGGTCACTTCGGGGTTGGGCCTCGCTTTTACTTTAATGTAAAAGTGGAAAAAAATATGTTGTGTCAATAATTATAGCTTAAAATATACCTAACATCAACTAACATTACTAACTAGCTGCTACACAAATATTGTATATAATTGAGTTCTGGCAATGAGATTACTCTTATACTCATCAGGTCAGCCTTGGGCTTTAAATCTAAACTCTATCACCAATGTCATGACTCTAAAGGGAATAAACCAAAAAAAAAAACAAAAAAAAAACACTCACTCTATGGTTGACAGCATCCACCACCGGTTACAGCTGTGAACTTTTAAAAAGTGGCAGTGTCCTTCAATAAGATCAGCATACTTAGTTTTATCCTTTCCCTCCACCGTGACCTCTGTCTGGTTTCTCCATTTAGGGCAACTAGTGACTTTGTCAAGAAAATGTTAATGAGAACGGCTTTTGCTGAAGTCTGGCCTCAGGTTCCCCTGAGTCTTCACGCTATTTGCCAAGGATAATATGTGGGATTCTCAAAAGTTCTGGTTTCTGCACAATTATGGTCCCTCTGTGACAGGAGTGGAGATGCAGAAATACCTTGCAGAGTAATGAGCTATTCAGGGACATGAAGTAATGCGGAAATGAGTAGTTCATAGCCAACTGCTTTACCATATAGTGACCTTCCTGAACAGAATGTGATTTTTACCATGTTACAACATCCACAGTAGTGCTTGTTTTGTATTGTAAAAACAACCTGCTTATAAAATTAGCTTTAAAAGAAATAATAAGAGAAGATTAGTTGAGATTAATTACTTGAATATTCCATTTGACTGCTCATTTGACACGATAACACATGATTAATTTTTTAAGAAATAATTGCCTAAATTATTTTGGGTCCATTGGATATTTGGTACAACTCACAGCACACAAACTGAGTGAGTAATTAGCAGATGAGAAAGACCAAAAGAAAGTTCAACTGCGGTTTTAATTATGCGCACCATGAATACTGAATATCTGTGGTCTTATTACCGCTCTAGGATACCAGGGCCTCCACTGAACGTTTTAATTTTTATGGTTAAAAGCTGGAGACAAAAATCTGTGCCTGTAAGAGAGAAAACAAAAGCAGAAAACTTTTAAAAAAAAACAAAAAAAAACATCACTACAAGTTTCAGTTTCCTCAACTTTTGCTTCCTCAGTATTCAAAATAAGGGTTTACCCAAATAATCTCTCTGTTACAAAGTTAAAGATGTCAGCTCTATATGCTTAATCCAGCAGCTACACCAGGAAGTCTGCATCTCTACCCCCAACTCGCCTGAGTAGAGGCTGGAATATTATATTACATCTGCCAGGGTAAACAGGAAAATCCAACCCATAATTAAAAAATCTCAAGAAGTGGGATATGATTAAAAATGCATGTAGTTAATTAAAGGGATTTACATTTATTAATCAAGTTTTATCTCCTAGCAGTAATAGACACAGTAGCAATATATACTCTAAATCAAATTAACATTGGCTCTGAATCTGTTCCATGACTTTTGTCCATTATGTCAACTAAAAGAATAACCATAGGCTTAAAGTACTGCATACTCATGATGTTGAATTAATTCATGGAAATTACAGTGTTAAATTAGAGAATACCTCTTCTGACTTTTTTTTTTACAGTCTTTAGACAAGTTCTCTGTCTAAAATGACAGTATCACAGAATTAACACAAAATTTTTAAATAAAACAAAAATCTTTAACAACTTCTGGATTTCATTTATAACATAAAAGAAATAATCATTTCAATTTCTAAAACGTAATAATTAATTTGCCACTAATATAATGATTCATTATTTGAAATGTTGTGCATAACTATAAAGTAAGCAGTCTTTAAATTCAGCAGTTTTCAAGTCAACATGCTGACCGCATGGAATATCAACTCACTCTTGATACAGTATAACGTAACATTTTAGCAGTTTTTAAACTTTTTAGACATTGATCTACCTTCAGAACGTTGCAGGTGATGCATAGGTTAATCTTGCAAGATAAAAAAATCAATATCAATTAAGGGCTATTTTTATTGCACATGAATATGTAAACTCAACTATGTGATTGTGAAGCACATACCAGATCTCACTTTGACTCATTCAAACATATGACAGTGCTACTGTGCCATGCTGACATAAATATTGAGAAACTGAAAGCTTTTTCCCCACACTACTGGATATAAATGCCCTGGAGGAAATTAAATGCAGAACAATAAAGCTCAGCTTAGCGACTGTGAATCGGTCATCTTAAAGTAATGAAATAAAAAAATAATGATGGAGCGGGTGTTGTGTTGGTTTGGCAGCCTGGGGAAGTCAGGTGTTAAAAATACGGAGTACTATTATTTCAGTTTTGAATATAACCAGACAAACATCTAAATATCACACTGGGAGAATCAAAAGTCTGTGGGACAAACATGTCAGGTACAGGTGACATGACCTCATGCGATCTTTCCTGTATAGATAATGCACTATCAAATAACACTGTGTGCCAAATTGAGGAGTGGTGGCTTTCTGTAATCCCATGAAGATTGGCTTTAACCACAGGTCAATCTGGAGGGACATAATATCTAATCCAAGGTCACTTTTTTCCACACTTGTCTGTTCAAACTCATCATGTTATGTAATGTTCCCATTTTAGAAATCACTAGAATGTCATATGTTGCATTGATGAAGGTACATACAAAGCCATGAATAAAGTTTCCTCCCTTAAAGATCCACCCTAATTTCCATGTATGGAAATGCAATATTTCCCCTACACCTAAAAACTGTCTGTTTTTTATTGGTGACAATGACTGCGATCAGACATTTGTGATAAGTGGCAATGAGTGGATGTTTGATCCACTCTCCTTTGCTTGTTAACGATTAGACACAGGATTGAGATCCTGTGTCTAAGGCCAAGACACAGGATCTCAATCATGTTTAAGTTCAGACTTAAACTTAAACATAGTGCTACTTCAGAACCAGCATTTTTACTGGGAGTTGGATTTGTTGGCATGATGTGGATTATTGTCCTCCTCCCTGACTCAAGTGTAATTCACCTGATGGCTAGACTCTATCCTTGAGGATTTTCAACCATGCTGCAGAATTAATTGTTCTATTAATTCACAATTAGTTCAGATGTGTGATAGGCCTTTTGTGTTTCTTTTGATCAGATGGGTTTTTTTAATCTGATCTTCTTGGAAAATCTGTGTTCTTTCATCCTAACTCAAGCAGGTAGGGTCAGTGCAGTGCAGTGCTTGCTCCAAGCACACTCTTGTTTGTATTTTCTGCTTTGGCTGTGGTTTCCTGGATGACTATTTGATGCAAGCAAAGCAGCAATGCAAAGGTTTGCCAGTGTTCCACGTTTTCTCTGTTTTTAGGTAATGGCTTTTACTGTGGTGTGCTGAAGTCCCAAAGCCAAAGAAGTTACTTTCTACCCATTTCTAGACAGATTCTATTTAAGTGGTTTCAATAAGTTAGTTCTCTGTTTTCCAAATAAACAAATAAGTGGATCACAGTTATTTTATGATTAAAGGAGGGAACAGTTATTTCTGCGATAGATAGTTTTTTTCTACTAATGAATAAAATAATCATTTGTATTAACTTTGGTTACCTTTTCCCCCATTTTAAAATGTTATGCGCTGAAACATTTCATTCTAGAAAGAAATTGTTAAATTGAAGAAATCGGTCATTCCTGCCGGGAGAACTTTGCTGAATGTCTTCCCCTTCTGTCACAACCCACTTTCCTGTCCACTCATGACCAAATAAAGGCTGTATAGCCAAGAAACAAAGGTCAAAGTGGACAACGTATCAATGCCAGCAATGTGATTAATTGTTTTCTCATTCATAAACTGCAGCTTCAGAATGGAGCTACTTTAAATGTCCGACTTGTTATACTGTCTATAGTGAAATACAACCTTCAGATTGAATTAATTCCCATGAGTGTGCGCAATAAAATCAGGCCTTAAGAATGTTTGACATGCAAACCTTCCCTCGTTCTAATATCTTTTTTAAAACAGTAGCAAATTTTAACCATAAATTTACTCCTAACAGGAACATGCTTTTGCTAAAGGATCTGTGTAATAAAAATGCTAATAGGAATCCATTACATTAACCTTTGCTTTCTCTTAGCTTGCTCTTTACTTAATTGCTTTATGACTATTTTTCAGTTTTTCATTCTTCAAGCTATGGCACTATTGATGAGTACATGGAGTGTAATGCCTGAGTGCTCATCATTCACCAAAAAGGCTAGAAAATCTCATATCCCAGCTGTTTCATTCACTGAGTCACCAGCAACAAAGATGTTCAAATAATTGGAAGGTGAGTAGATGACTAACCTCATGTCATCTATTGGTTTAACATCTAACGAATCAATGAGTGGGTGTTGTCGGTAAAAGCCAACTTGTTAAAGTCAGTGAGAAGAAAAATCAAATGAAACAGATGTTCATTAAATATATATTCTGCTCTTTGTCAAAAACAGCGTTTACTGTTGAAGCTTCTGAAGCACGCTAATCTCCCACCCAACCTGTCCAAAATAGATTGCATGTTAGTGAAAAATAAAAATACTGCACTTAAAGATTATAAATCAAAGATTAACACAAAGCATTATGCTATTGTGAAGTGGAAGGAAGCTGACAAATGCATTTCAAATTCTAAAGGTTTTTTTAGCTCTGCTGCTGGAGGTCAAGACATTTTCACAAGACAGATTTTTTCATTTCATCTGAATATTTTCTAGTTGGATAAATAAACTATTTTATTTCAAGTGGCAATTTCTCTTAAAGATGATGTTTTCAGTACCCTTCTTTTATTCTGCTGCATTTTCAGATTTAAGCAGCGTAACATTAATTTGGATTCTGAAAGTTTTTTCGTCTTGAAAGAGTAATAACACTTTAAAAAGCAAACGTCTTGCTTTTTTTTTTCACTGTTCCTGTCAGACTCCATTTGTACTCTGTAGACTGCATCGCTCTGAGACAGTCAGTTACACTTTCAGGGAAAGAAACAGAGGGAAGGTGACTAATGAGTCTCTGCTCCTTCGTCACAAATTAGTGTTCTGGGTTCAGTTACGCACAGTGATGGTCACGAAGGCTCCAGAGGACAAAGGCAAGGTCAACCTCTTGACCTGCTGAACAGTTCAAGAGGCTGAGCACTAACCTACAACCAAAAAGAAAAAGGTTGACATTGTTGATGTAACACCAATTGACCTTCCAGACCTTAGCCTTCACCAGAGTGCCTGTAAATTACATTTTCTATAATAGAACTGTCAGTCATACTTGTCTTGCTATTTTTCTCCTTTGCAATATTTTATTTTTTCAGTTTCATGTCGGTAGATTATTGCAATGTATCTAAGATCAAGATCTAATGAATTTCTCCGCATACACACACACACACACACACAACTCCAAGAGCTCTCGCTCTACCTGACTTTAGATATTCGGCCTGAGTGTTGAGTCTTGATGTGATGAGCCTGTCTTTTCTCCGGCGGACTGAAGGCATGTTTGATATGGTTGAAATATAAAAACACCCTCAGTCACGAGTATAGCTAAAGTCAGAAATTGTTAACTTTTTTTTTTTTAACTGAAAGTCTCAAACAGTGGTGTCTAAAATCCTTAAGGTCTGGTATAGTGAATAAATTGGTTATTAGAATCTGTCAGCTATTAATTGAATTTTTAGGTAATTCTTTGGGTGATATTTTCTTTTGTTTGTTCCCTGTTCCATTTGTAGTAGCAGATTATAATCATGAGTGCTCATTTGTTTGTTTAGATATACATTTTTGTTACACTAAAGAACTGAAGGTTTTTTTATACTAATTTAGAGACTGATTGTTTTATGCAGTGAACCATTTAATCGATCTCTACAATTTGCCTCTACCAGAGAGCCATCGGAAAGCTGGTAAAAATCATATTTTTAAAGACAGGTCAACCCTCTCATATTTTCTACTGTACCTTCCTGCTACTGTTCTCTATTAATCAATATTTCCTAAGCAAACAAAGAAAGCAACTCTAGCCACCCTTCCTAAAACATGAACCCATTCTTGTCTGCCTACCACCTCAAGTAATTGGTCCACATTCAGTACACATGTTAATTATTATTATTATTATTATTTTTACATTGCTGGTATCATTAGATGCAAGTCTTGTTTGCTGCTTGGAGACAGCTGGAAGAAATAGGAGAGAAAAAATATGATAGTTATTAAAATAAACTGAGGTCCAGATAGAGGAGTTATTAGAGAACCTAATCTTGATCTCTTGCAGCATATCAGTCATTTGATGAGTTAGAAATGTTGATGCTGGCTTGATGGATAGTTGGAAGTGATAGAAAAAAACTATATGAAAAATGTGTGTTAAAACTAATCTAAAAGTTTTAACATGTTTAACCAGAACACTTCAGTGTTCAATTGTTGTCTTCCAGTTATTGGGAAAAAAACTAGACATCCTCTTTCCCTAGTAGCACTCTCCAGTTTATTCTGGTTGATCTCTAGATGAACCAGAATATCTGGTTCACTTTGCAAAGTGGATCTAAAGTCCATCCAGCTTTGGGTTCTTCTCTCACTGGAAAAAAAAGGAATCCAGCTACAGGTAAAATTTGCAGTTTCCATCGTCCTCACTAAAACCTCGACACTTTCAAAAAAATCCGAACTCGGCATATTCTCCTGATTGTACCTGTAAAAAGCAATCTGCAGTGGTAAACTGTAGATTAGATTGTATTTGTTATTCTGTGCCCAGTTGTTAACTGGGTGGTAATTTGGACATGTTTTGCTTTGTACACACTTCAATAGAACAGAACATCAGAACTGGGTTCAGATGTTTAAAAAGCTGAAGTGTTTGTGTTACGTTCAATAGAACTTGAATGTGACAAGAAAACCTCATCTTTGCTGAGACATTATAGAGATCTGCATGAAAACGAGCTCACAAACAAAAGTAGACCATACTCAGCTAAGTCATGTTGTATGATGAAGCATCATACAAACATTTGGTGACATTGGAAGAGCGCAGAATCTCCTAGAGTATTGGAAAGGAAAACATGTTTATCCCAACTTGTATAAACTTGCTGTAGCTTTTCATGGCTACCCCCCTGCTACATCTGTGAACGGGTGTTTTCTAAAGCAAGCAAAATCATCTCAAAACAGAGTAAATGCCTGAGGCCTCAGGTCAGTGGAAAAGTCTTTATTTTTAAGTAAAAATAAATAAAATGTTCTCTCTACTGACGTGGTTGCAAAGTAAGACGTGCACATTCACACCACAACCCTCTTCATCCAGAACGTTTTTATGTTTTCTTTTGACCCAGCCACTGGAAAATAGGGACAGATTGAGATCATAGTCAGAAGTTTATGTATTAGCATCACAGACATCATTCATTTATTTGCTCAATTTAAAGAGTTGCACACCAAAGTCGAGTCATTGTGATCACTCTGCCTGTTTTGCAATTAATGTAAAGCATCATAAAGGTTTTGGCTCGTGAATCGACCAGTAACATGGACAACTTCAGTTCTTCACAACGTTTCATCTCGGCATCATTAGCAGACATCACCTTAATTAACTAAATTCAGCGAGAATAAGCAGCGACTCTACTTCCCCCTCTCACCAGATAACAGCGCTCTCAACTCTTTAAGGCTCAGTCACAGAGGAAGCCATTTTCAATCACTAGTCTCTTGGATCGCATTCATTTGAAGACGGGAATGTAGCTGACTGGTACATCAAGATGTATTATTGTATTTATTGTATTATGTATGTTTCTTATACTAGTCAGGAGATAAATTTTAATATATAAAATGTCAATTGTCCATCAAAAAGTAAAATAATAAAATAAAAAAATCACACTAACAAAAGCTTAATGTGCTTTTACATTTCCTCCAACCACTGAACTGTGTCTTCTACAAAGTAAGGTGAATAATTTATTCACTTTCTGTGCTGCGGTTTGCTACTGTGGTGACATATTAAATTACAGACAAAATGCCACACAATAGAAAAGCACAAACCTTTGGGTTTAATAGACGATGCAATGCTTTTTTTTGTGGCTGTTAACGAAGTACTGTAAGTTTCTGCTTATGATAAAATTGTGTGCTATGTTAAGATTCTAATTTCATGGACAGTCTTAACACTTTCCATAAGTATTTCTTGATGCTTATTAAATCTGTTAGCATGTCTCAAATATCGTCCATGGGACTTTCATTAGCACATATTTGTGTTTCTGAATAACACCACATCTTCTTTGTACTTGTGGGTTTTTCCGTACATTTGTAGCATTAGCAAGAGGTAGAGCAAATCGTGAATGACATTAAGTGTCATTTTTCTCTAGCTCATATGTGATGCATCCCACTGTAACCCAGTTTTAGTTTTTGTATGAAAAGAACTAACAAGTGAAAAGAGAACTGAGCTTAAAAGAAATCGACAGATGAAAACTAGGTTTAATCTTGTCTTCCAGGGATCTTTAAGAGGGATGTTGCATCAGAGTCTTTTGTGAAAAAAGAACAATCATTGCAAGTCTCCTTTAACTTAGTATGAGATGACAGCTTCAACAGAAAGGAGGCCACTACAATCCTACTGAAGCAATAATGTGAAACACATCGTTTTCTAGCGCTCAAATAAGACAATCACAACCCGCATGCATGTGGATATGAAATATTTTAGAATTATCTTTTGCTGTATTACATGAAAAGGAAATCATCATGCTAGCTATCCTACATTTCTGTTACCTTTAAAATTAAAATATCAAAGGACACAATATCTTTACAGTTTGAGTTAATGAAAATGAAACTCGGACATCAACAAATGTTTTTTAAATTAAAAAAAACTAATCCTGTCATATTTTACCATATCTAATATCAGTTTTTGTTATTTTTTTTTTTTTGGAAAATGTGTTACAGTTTCTCAAATGTGAACTATAATGTGCAAATTCACATTTAAAAACATAACTGTCATGTATGGATAGAGTCTTTTCAATCTGTTCTGTCCTCTTTATGGCTTTGGGTATTTATCATGTTGATGTTGCTAAGAACCATATTCACATTTTTAGGCTTATTTAATAATCCATAATCCTCCTCATACATTATTGAATGTGCATGTAGAAAAATACTGTAATTCACAGAAAATATGCACAAAATATACCACTGTTGAACTTATATTCACAATTTCTAATATTATTATTCTTAATGTTGGCGATTCAGATCTGTTCATTAAAGTTTTAAAAATTTGCTGCATGTAAAAAAAAATCCAACTAAGGGGATTTATTTACTAATAGTTGTGCTAATCACAAGTCAGTTAGCAGCAGAAGCTAACAGCATGTGTTCAAACATAAAAGGAAAGCTGAGCTCAGTTTCATTCGCTACACCATTTTCTAATTGGATTTTACACAACAGGATCACAAAAATATCAATGACTGTGTGTCTTTCTGTATTGGGAAGAGACTTTGTTTCGCTTTTCTTTCCAAAGTTGCCTCAGCTCAGTTAAGTCTGCAAATATCAGCTTCTCTGCTAGGTAAAGTCCCACCAAAGCATTTTTGTCAGGTTGAGGTGTGAACTTTGACTGACAAACTGTAAGAGTTCCTGTGTATTACCAAATCAACATAACTTAAACTGGCAAAAATGCTGCTGACGTGGTCACACTTTCTGCTTATCAATAAACCAAGAGCTGTTACTTCCTTCCTTATGCCCAGACCCTCTACCTTTCCTTTCCTGTGTCATTTATTTATTCATTTCTTCAGCCTTTCCATTTATGTTTCCTGTCTTCCTTCCTGTCCTGTTCCTGCTTCTTTTTTTTCCCAGGTGTTATGTTTACACTATCGCCAGCCCACAGTATCTGCCATAAATTGATAGTAAGGACTGATAGTTAAAATTTTAAGATTCCACTCTGCAAAGTTATGTCTGGAAAAGCCTGTTACTGCTTTCGGTTTTTAACAAGAGCCGTACTGGAATATAGACTTCATCAAAAACAACTTCATTCATCTGCATATTCAACAGCGCCCAGATTAGACTACACTCCCAGTGCTCCACACCCCGCTTTACCCAAGGCACTTGCACAACAATAAAGAACCAAACTATTCACAAATAGAGTAGAGCCATCATTACCATTGTTGGCCAACAAAAAGCTCATGTTTTCACAGGAACTGAGCCATGTTGCCTCTCTCTCTAGGGACACTAATGCTCTTTTCAGCAGCGTATCTCTGTCTCATTCTAACTTTTTCAGGCTATTTTCCCCATATGTGTGGGTCTCTGCTTTGTGGGTGGCATTGTGATTTGTTATGTTGTGACTCTTTTTT
Organism: Alfaro cultratus; assembly: GCA_903066825.1. Lineage (NCBI taxonomy): Eukaryota > Metazoa > Chordata > Actinopteri > Cyprinodontiformes > Poeciliidae > Alfaro > Alfaro cultratus. The sequence goes on from CAEFZX010028861.1 coordinate 13,340, forward strand.
ATCTGCCAAGTAGATTAATTTGTGAAAGTTCAGTGCCCATTTATTAAAAGAGAGCGCATATAAATTAAACTAAGACGGCAATAAACGGCTGAAAATGATGAAGAGCCCAATGAAGTGTTTATGAACGCGGCTGTTTCATCAGCGGGTTGTCTTTGTTTGAACGTGAGGTGCAGGACCCTCTTCTGTGTGGAGTGTGAGAGGCACACAGTACAGTACTGTTTGCATAATTCCTGAGTGTTTTTGGAGATATGCACTCCAAAAACCGTCCATATTGTTTAGAGTTGTGGATTCGCAGTCCCAATTTTTGAAGGTCTGACTGTTTGATTTGTTAAAAATGATCCGCCTGCAGAACTACTGAAGGAGCAGCAGAGAGAAAAAATATAGTCAGCTCTGACCATTGAAGCTATCTTGTTTACATAGAAGTAATTTTATCTGGAGTTGCACAAAGCATCATCAGAAATATATTTTTTGATTGAAAGACGGAAAATGATTCATGGACTTCAATATTCTTTACTGCTTAAAAACACCTGCAGTATGCTTTGCGAAGTCGAAGTAGTACCACTGTTGGCATCAGTTACAGTTGCAAGTGTTTTGAGGTGTTTCTACCAGCTTTCAAAAATGCAAACTGATATTTTTCCCCATTCTCCTTTGCTAAATCTCAGTCAGATGGAGAGTGTATGTGGACAAGAAATAGGAAGGATTGCTACAGTTTCTGAACTGGATTTAGGTTTGAACTGTAACTGGGCTGTTACAGTTCAAACCTAAATGAGCTCAAAGCTCATTTAGCTCAAAGCATCAATGTGCTTTGAGCTAAACCAATTTATTGCGACTGCGAGAACATGACCCTATGTTACCCTCAGGTCTTTTGGAGAAGCTCAAAGGTTTTTCTTAATGGATTTCTTTTAGCTCGTTCAATCACTGCTGGCAAAACTGTGGACTGATTTGTAAAGCACAACAGATAGTTCTCATTCTATTTAAATGTTTGTAACATTACCCTGTTTTGGACTTTACTCTTCTTTTTTTTTGCAAAATTGTTTTATGGACCACATTGTGTTAGTTTATGACTTGCAGTATAGTAAGAATTGTAATGGACCAGAGCTGCTGACAGATCATATTCCTCAGAGGATGGAATAAGTCTGTCTTCCCTTAACTGTCACCTCAAAACACTTATATGTAAACCAATGGGTGCATCACAGTAAAAAGGTTAAACAGGTTTTGAAGTGATCAAAATCTTCTAGTCTAGTGTGTCAAATATAGCACTTCATTTTAAAAGGATAAGAACAGTAATTTAATTTTGCGCAACATTTTGAATGAGGTCACTAATTACTTTGGAAGGAGCAGCTCTGGTGCTGCGACTGGATCTAAAGCCCGACTGAAATTACTTCAAGATGTCATTTTGTATTAGAAATGCCATTATTTCCACTGGCACAATCTTTTTATGCACCTTTCTAATGAAGGAGGGATTTTATACAACATCTCAAATCATTAGAGTATGAATTATTGTTATATATATATATATATATATATATATATATATATATATATATATATATATATATATATATACAACTCTCTGTGTTGAGAGTGAGAG